>BSAI01000207.1:7316376-7484559 GCA_036245035.1 Adrianichthys oophorus
ATTCTATTCTATTCTATTCTATTCTATTCTATTCTATTCTATTCTATTCTATTCTATTCTATTCCATTCCAGCGCTGAGGCCAGAATCAGTCACTGTGACTTCCAACAAGACCATACAAATTCCAAATGTGTCAGCTCTAGATGCTGGGAAATATACATGCTTGGTGAATCGCTGTGGTGGTCAAAGTCAGAAACTGCTTACCATCAACCTATGTGTAATAACAGGTGAGAAACTAGTCATACATATTAACATCAAAATGCTTCAATTTGTGTTTTTTATATATATATATATATATATATATATATTTTTTTTTGCATTAGTGAACCATGGCGAAGGTTCTCCTGTGTCATGTGCTGTGGTGTGTGATGAGGATTTCTGGCAGAAAAGTCACATTTCAAGTCAGATGATGAACACATCAGAGGTATCGGTGCACGTGGATGGATCTGGGAAATTAACCTGCAATGCAAGTCAGATGTCAAAATCAGATGAACATTCAAGTTATGTAGCTTATCCGTCCACATACATGTCTGTCTGTCAGTCTTTTAAACTTTGATCAACACTTACTTTGTAAATTTTAATATTCAAATTATAATTTTTACAGAAGGGTCCACAGAAAATGAAGACTGGAGTGGACTTGTTTATGGAGTGCTGGTTCCTCCTGCTTGTTTGGTTTTAATTTTAATTTTAATGTTCTGCTTGAGAACGAGACTGAATTCCGGTAGGTTTGAGGTGCAATTTCTGAGGTTTTTATGTTTAGAGGTTTAATGAGCCTGAGGTTTATGCCATTCTATTTTCACCCTCTAGCAATTCCTTTGCTTTGCACTTGCTGTGTTTTCAGTAGAGAGACAAGTGTGAGTAATAATTATTGACATTTTACACTAATCATAAAGGAAAACTATCAAAAAGCTTTGTTTTTGTGCATCAAATTAAAGTTCTTTCTTCATATTGCAGGTGGAAGTCGAGTCCATTGTTTATTCCTCCATTGATATTAGGACGTCTGCAAAAACAAGAAGCAATGAACTTACTCACAATGAAAGCATTTACAGTGAAGTAAAATTGACACAAAGCAGTTCAGATTGAGGGTTAATGTGAGCAGCTAATCGAACCGTGGTTGCATTATTTTAGCAGTTCTGAGGTTGCCTAAACATGATGCCAGTTTTTTGAGTTGAATTATACTTCACCCACAAGGTACCAAATGGAAACCCAAAGAGTGTTTTCCACTATGTCAGAAAATGAATATGCTTGCTGAATTATCTTTATGAAATTTAGCATTATTTTTTTGCTTGTACCTGATACCATCAGCAAGTGCTTTGAAAACAGAAATTAAGTTACTTTAAATTATTGCGAACAATATTTTTGTTCTCTGACACAAATTTATCTGAAATATATTGTCTTTAAAGCTTTGGAATCAATTTGTTTACCTTTATTATTTTATTATAGTATATTATATTTTTTTGATGGTAAGTGACTGTTTATCATTAGGACATTAGGTTACACACAAATCTCAAAAGGTTTGTAAACTACACGGCAATAAGCCAAAAACTATACCAAGACGTATGAATTTTAAATGTTTTATTAGTTTTTAAAATAAAATATTGTAGAAAAACCAGTGGTATTCATTTTAGAATTGTTCTGAAGAAGCTGCAGCAACTTCAGTTGTAAAAAGCAGACCTATAAGGCTCCTTATTCTTTAAAAACTGTTGTTTTTAGATGCCAGCATTGCACAATAATTTGGTATAAAATATAAATATCTTTGATTCATTAAAAAAAAACATGCAAGGTTGCTTAAAAATATATACCTTTAAATCCCATCAATGCCTTCTAGGAAGCTTGATTTGAAAATGCTTGATGTGCATTTTTCTTCAACAAAAACAGTAATTAGCATTTCCAAAAACATGTATTTACTTTTCTGCACTGATATCTGTTTCCATTTTCAAACAAGCTTTTGTTTGTGAATGTTTTTTGTAAATATAATAACTTGATTTTTTTTCTTTTACAATAAAAAAAATAAGTATCCTCTGTTTTTTTTTCTGCACAACTGAAAATAAAGCTCAATTTCAACGTGTACTTACTGTTTTTCGTGCCTGCATGAATTGTTGTTTTCCTGGGTTCCAGTAGGGGCAGTACAGAGCTTTAAAACTGGATTAAACGCGACGTTAAAAATAGAAAAGAAAGAAAGAACATGGGTGCCTTTGTTTTCTGATTAGCATCACATTTGGGTTAGTTTTAGAAAGGTTTACAATATATAATTGATTAACTCTGCCTTACAACTGCCTGAAAGTAACTGGATAGCAATAGCTTAACTCGTAATTTGGTGAATTCCATGTAGGCCAAGTGGGAACTGCTAGTTCTAGCCGTGTGGATTAAGCTAACCAGTGAAGCAGGGCCCACCGAGGATATAAACCACAGCCAGCTAAATATATAAACTTTTATCAGTTATAACGCCGCGTTGAACTTTTTATTTTGCTCAGGTAAATCCACTTACGCTGTAGCGAGAAACATGCACTGCTTTTGCTAGTTAGCGTAGCCTGCTACTGTTAGTTGTACTTGTTCGCTAGCTAACATCTTCTCTCATTCATTCATTGTTGAAGCGTTATTGTCACTCCACGGTATCATTCAGAAAGTGCAAATGAAATAGCTTAGTACCTCAATGTATTCTGTAAACATTTAAGAGAACATGTTCAATGCTTTGACTCAAATGTTTTGTCACTTAAAAGTTTGTCATTATTTTTTGGAAATACTACCAAATGCTTCCTAGTCACAAAGCCCTAAGTAACAACTAGTCTAGTTAAGCATACTTAGTTCATACTAAAAGTGAGCCAGTATACTTGAAGGTTACTGTTAATATACTATCTATATATTGTAAACTTAAACTTTTCCAATTCCTACTACATCCACAACAATACTACTCAAGTATAATTAATGAAGTAAAACTTCTGGTGTACTACTTTTTGTAAAATTACTGACAATACTATACTTTATTGTTGCTTTAAAACAGGGAGAGGATGGAAGCTCCTCCGGTCACAGTTATGCCCGTCACTGGCGGTGCCATCAACATGATGGAATATCTCTTACAAGGTAAGATGGTTTAGATATAGAAGGTTCAACCAAAGATGCATGCTTGAGACATCTACAGATATTACAGATACAACTGTGTTATTCTGAGGACTGATTGAAGAATACATAGTAGAAGTCCAATTAAATTAAATGTGGAGTTTAATGGCTAGATTTTTTGAAGGGACTCAGGTTTTTTTTTCTGCATTCTGTTTCTGAATAAATACCCAACAATATTAGTCTTTCTTTCAACTGTATTAATTTGAGTAAAATATTTCAATGTTTAACCATTAAAGACCAAAACATATTGTTTAAAGTGTGGGAAGATTGTACAAATGTCCTTTTAAAAACTATCTCTTTCTAAAGAAATCAATCAGTACTTCCTTCTCTGTGTTTGCTTCACTGTACTGGGCACTTTTGTATTTATGAATATATTGTTGAGTAAAGATTGCTGAAAGAAATATCAAAGTAAAGAAAGTTTGTTTGTTTTTCATTTCCTAAACTTTTTAAAAATGTTTTTATCACATCTAAAACGTTAACAGAAACTGTTAGTAAAAAAAACATTAAAGAAAACTCTTGTTGTATAAACTTGTGGATTTTTGAAGGGTTATGTTATTTAAATTAATGTTTAGTAGGTTGTATCACAATAAAAAAATTGATAGTTTTCTTTTTTTAAGACTAAAGTAAAAAAAATACTATCTGGGTCATTTAATGACATTCTATTTTTCTTTTTTTCAGGCAGTGTTTTAGATCAGGCTCTGGAAAGCCTCCTGCATCGCCTGCGTGGTCTTTGCGACAACATGGAGCCAGAGACTTTCACAGACCATGAACTGGTTTACCTTTTGAAAGGCCAGCAGGGAAACCCCTTCATTCTACGTGCCAGACGCTCCCTCTCCCACCCTAACGCTCCGTGGCACCTGCGATATCTAGGCCAACCTGAAGTGGGAGACAAGAGCCGCCATGCTCTGGTTCGCAACTGTGTCGATGTAGCTGCCTGTCAGAGCCTTCCAGAGTTCCTCAGTGAGATGGGCTTTCGCATGGACCATGAGTTTGTGGCCAGCGGTCACACATTTCGCAAAGGAGCAATGAAAATTGTGGTTAGCAAGGTTTCACGCATCCTTGTACCAGGGAACACGGAAAATACAGAGCGAATGTCGCTGTCGTATTTAGTTGAACTGAGTATTTTGGCTCCGGCTGGACAGGACACCGTGTCAGAAGACATGCGCAGCTTTGCTGAGCAACTCAAACCTCTGATTCATCTGGAGAAGATTGACCCAAGCAAGCAGAGGCATTAATCATTTGTTTTTGCTTTCCTTTCCAATTAAATGATTTTTTTATGTAACTAAATACAGATTTACTTTGCTTAAACTGTTGTAGTTGTGGTGAATCTGTCTTGTCAGTTTAAAAGTATTTTTTTTATTTATGAGAATTTTGTACTTACTGCAAAGAAAAGATTAAATTTAGCAAAATGCTGTAAAATTTAAATACATTTTGAATTGACAAAAACGCAATGCCTCAGATAGCATTTTTATATGATACGACTTTAAATTAGTTTTTTTTCATCAAAATCTTAATTTGGACATAATAAATGTCGTCCACCAGGGGTCTCTCTTTCCATAAGGATTGTCTTAATTGGAGCAAAGTGAATGCTACCTCTCATCATCTACAGGAGCTCTGGTTGCCATGGAAATAATTAGCTGTGCGATCTGCACATCGTTTACCCCACTCTAATTAGCTTTCTCAATTGCTTAATGATACATAGACCTGTGAAAGCCTTTCTTTCTTCCCTTCCACAAAAGCATTGATTTTCCCTCTCTTCCCCTCTCATTTCTGCTGTTAACCCATTAGTATCCTTTTTTTTCATGGGAACTTGAGCTGGGACTGTTACAAGTGAAAGCTCTATGGTTGCCTTAGGTTCTTCATTGCTCATGGTGAAATTGGAAAAAGGGTTGTATATTAGTGTGTCAACATGGCCAAGCTACTGAAGAGGCGGAAGTAACTAATGCACATCCTGTCAGTTGTGATAATAATGTTGGCAAAAAGACAAGATTGCTTCTAATAATACCCTTGTAGGAAGATGCATTTGCTGGAGTTGAGATGTAGAGTGACCATGTGCATGTCTGAGCGGACAGCTCCGGGGCTGATGCCTGTCTCTGCATGTTGACCTACCTGCATTTCAAGGCTGATGAAGACAAGCTCGCTGAGGTGGAAAGGTGAGGTGGCGTTGCTTTCACATGCGTTTAGTGCACACTTTTGAACCTCTAATACCCTAATCACTTTTTTTTGTATTGCCAAATTTGATCTAAGCATCATTTAGCTGAACATCTGACAATGATGGCAGACAAAAGTTAGTGTCAGAGTAAGTTATCTGTTGAGACAGTCTTATGTTCCTACAACCACAAACTGACTACTGGCTCCAAGGACTAGACTAGAGCATAGTTTTTCATCTCTGAGTGAATTATATATTAAAGAGGGAGATGCCTCCTTGCCTAAGGCTTGATATGTCCAGCATGGATACACTACAGTCTACTGGCTTTCTTCCACTTAAACTTGTGTTTAGCACAGTGCTCTTTTGTGAGTCCCTCCACACCTCCACGTTGCCTAGAGAGCAGAAGCATAGCTAGAATAATCAGCATCTTGGCATCAGGCCTACATGGTTTTTGTGGATGTTGCCAGCCACATAAGTAAAGAATTTAACTCTATATTTAACACTATATGAAGGTCTGTATAAAAAAAAAATGTACAAAAAAAAAACAGTTGTCGCTGCATGGTTAGTAGCTCTTCATTTTCAACATAGTTTCCCATCATTTTCTGTTCTTTTCTTTGATCATATTTGAAATTTAGGCCTCGTAAAGCAGGAAAAAACTGCAAGAAAGTCACCTCATATTATATATTATATATGTAATATATATTTATATATTGCTACTTAATGCATTCAAATAATTCAGTTAAATCATTATACTGTAGAGTAAATGTCAATACATGCATGTTTTTTACATTTTTCCTCCAAAATGTGACTTCTGTACAGAAATATTTCATTCAACATGTATTTTGACATTGGCAGTTAATCCTGCTTCCATTCTGGGAATGAGAGGAGTTGCACATTGGTTTCCCACTCTGGGCCATTTGGTTGCTCTGCATTTTTAGCTGTTGCTTATAATTAATTGGCTGAGGCAGATAGCGTTAATCATGTGTTAGACCTTCGAATGGGGATGGAAGTCATTACCTGCACATGCCTATATTTCCCATTTTACAAAACAGTCTTAATTAAAACTCTTGGCACCCATATTCTCCTTGCTTCTGAACATAATGTTCATGGTTGCAGATGCCAAGATGCCGTAGAAAGTTGGCAGTTGCTCCAGGCAGGAAGGCTTTAAGTCAGATTTCTTCGTGAAATCAAGCTTCACCTTCAGTGTAATGTTGCGAAAGCGAAGAATTGAGCCTTCTTCCTGTGTAATTGGGAACCCTTGGTCTTGTTAGACAGCGTGGGTTGTGCGCTGGGGGGGAGGAGCTTTTGCAGGCAGACATCCTTCCCAAAGGGTGTTCTTGTGGTTTCTCAGGATACTTTTGGAGACAATGGCTCACAGAGACACATTTGAAAGAATATTACGTTTGTGACCAAAAGAATCTGGATGGGCCTTAC
Source organism: Adrianichthys oophorus (assembly GCA_036245035.1). NCBI lineage: Eukaryota > Metazoa > Chordata > Actinopteri > Beloniformes > Adrianichthyidae > Adrianichthys > Adrianichthys oophorus. The sequence goes on from BSAI01000207.1 coordinate 7,323,075, forward strand.
CAAAAAAAAAAAAAAAAAAGGGCACTGTTCTTTGAAAAAGACTCCAACATAATTTGACACCCTGCAACTTGATGAGATGCAAAACTGTGACTTGTTCATGTGGTGATCTGCTTCCCTTGTGGCTCACAGAGATGATCATTGCTATGCGCAACATGCTGTTCCAGGGTCAGCCACTCCGAGCTTGAAGCCAGCTACGCTGCCTGTGGAATGTCTGGTATGGGGGACAACGTCAGAGTCAGCCCGGAGGGGACCGAACGCCTCACCCTTCCTCCCCTCTGTCTGGTTCCTTTCCAATTGCAGCAGTTTTGTTTCTCTTGACATTCAGTCCTGCTGTGAGACTCTGGGTCTGCCTGTTTGCCTGCTTGATAGTCATTTGGTTTTCTTTCACTTCCTGTGTAATCAAGGCGCATTGTGTAATCTGAAGTGTCACCAAAATTATGGCTTTCATAAGTGCTGCTTGTGAAGCATCTCAAGCAGAACCTTGTGTAAAAGTCTAGAAGCTGTAAAAGGCGTATCTGCCTCCAGGCTTGTTTTGATTTTTAATCTAGGGTGGCTGTGATTGAAATATAGTAAAAAAAAATCCCTGTAATTATGTCTGTAATGAACAATATTATTTAGTTGTATTTAAATAAGTAAACTAATAGCTAGTTTACATTTTAATCTTGTGATCCTGGTGGTACACAGCATGATATCTTTCTGTGACACACAGGATGACACATCCTCCCTAAAACTGTATGGTTTTGGAAGAGTTTCTCAACATGGTTCATGTCTGAGTTTGCAGTGTGGCCATCTTATGTAATTTAAAAGCTTTCGTGCTATTCTCCGCCCGTTTACCACCTTGCATTCTCAGGAAGTGCCTTTGTGCTTGCTCAAGGGAGGTGAGGAGCAACTCATGATTCAACTGTTGAATATTATTACCCACAAGTCAAACCAAGGAAATTGTTGGAATATTTGATCCATTGTAAAAGTGTTCCCAGTGGTCTTTTAATTATGATTATGCTGTTTTTAGCCAAAATCTAAAAACCTGTCTTGTTTTCTAGTTTTTGCAGAGTGGCAGTAGTTTACTAGATATTTGCCTTTGCGTTGTGGGTCTGTTAAGTAAGCCTGCTTCATTTCCCATCATACCTTTGTTTGCACTCTCTTCCGCTAGCTTACAGCCCTTCACAACCCCAACCTAAAATTACCGCTGGAACAAAAAATGGTGATCAATATCCAGCCGTAAGGTTTTGAGCCAGCTCAGGCGAGGAAAATGAAGACGTACATGGATCTATTTGCACCTATGTCACTGCTACAGGCTTTTTCCAGCTGCATTTTTTCTCTGGTCCAGATTCACAATGATTTGAACAAAGAAACAGGTCCTCCGTCATGATAAAAATGCCACAAGAACAAGTGAAAAACACCAAAGAAACAAATTGCATTGGAGTGGGTCTTTAACAGACTTAAGCCCAACTTCAGAAAATCATCTAAAAAATGTTTAATTGTTGAAAATGTTTGAAAAAATGTGCCACAGTGTACACATTTTACATTTAAAGTTCCCAAAAAAGACCTAAATAGAAAATACACAACCAATTGGGCAAAATCCCATGTGACATTGTGCCCGCCCACCTGTCAGATTTTCTTATAAGGTCGGAGTCTCCCCCTCTCTCCTGCACTGACCCGTGGAACAGCAGATTTACGCACACGCGTTTGACCACAAACTCCAAGCCATGAATGCACAAGGAGTTTAAAGGCTGAAGCAAACACGATTTCAGATGATATGCTAGTCTTTTTTTCCACCCCCCCTCTCCCTTCTCCACCACCTCCCTTTAGAGGAGAGAGATGATTACGCGCGTCCTCTATCCTCCGAAAAGCCCCACTTCAACCCACTCCTCTCAGATTAAAATCTTGGTTTACCTAATCTCCGTTGATCTAATCTGATCTAAATCTGTCTAATCGGTATAGTAAATTACACTCACTAAGGTATTACCCGCAAATAATAAAGAGGAGGTGAAACTGTCTGCAACTTACGCTCAACACAAATTGTTACGCGCCTTTTTTAGCTTTTGGAGATTGTGCGGGGATTTTAATTATTTATGTATAAACGGGATATCACGTATACATTTGCACGCGAAGGACCTGCATTTGCGCTTTGCATGAAAATATGAGAACTGATTAAGATTGTTTCTTTTTTTGGGAGGGGGTTGTTCTGACACCTTTGTTCGTATAGCGCGCGGGGGAGGGGGGGGTGTACAAATAGGGAGAGAGAGAGAGAGAGAGAGAGAAAAAATGAGAGGGAGGGAGACAGTCCGGGATTTCGTTGTAATCATGTTCGGAGAGTATTGATTTCGTGCGCGCGCTCCAATTGGCAGCATCTCTACTACACCGCGCCGGCGCGTCATCCTCGGCTCCCGTCGAAAAGAGCGAGTTGTAGGCAAATGACAGCATGTGCGGCATCTGAGAGAGTGAGAAAGGCGAAGAGGTGACAGGAGGGACCAACAGGACGCGTGAGAACACGCACTCTTGAGAAGGGAAAAAAATCCTTCTTGACAACTGGATACGAGATTTTTACTTCTTTTTCTTCTTATATATATTATTCAGACAAGGAAATGATCGATTCGTCACAAGCGCACGGCTCTCCGTGATAATTGCAGACAGTTGGGTGCTGTTCAGGCTGAATGGACTTGAATGTGTCGCTGCCAGCCTAATCCAGGCAGACTGGAAGATTTAATAATTCACGGTAATCACGCATTATCGCCTCAGTGGATGCTCTTTGCATAGCTCCACAGATTTTCCTTTCTTCTTTGCTCCATTCTTCTTGTTGTCCTGTGGAGGATTTATCGACGGCTGCTTGGCTCCTTATCTGAAATATCATCTGTTGCTGCAAGTGGATAGAAGCCCCCCCTCCTACCTCCTACCCATGACTGACTCAGACATGAGATTTAATGCGTAAAGGTGATATGGACTGATCATTAAATCGGATTTTTATTTGTTCTGAAATTAACCTGCAGTTAAAAATGGACAAGAATTTGTTATTACTTTTACTACTTCTATCTCTTCATGCAAGGCAGTGATTTTCTTGGATTCATGATGATTGTTCTACTCCCTTGAACTGGCACAGATTCTGACTTATAAAGGCACATTTCAAGGATTTTACGAGAAAAGGAGACGAAGGCAGTTTCTTTCCCTTTTGATTTATTCAATTTCCGACTAAATGTTGATGATGGAGGACGAAGAATTAGACGCTCATCAGGCTGACTCGGATTTTGAGCCGCAAAGCCGGCCTCGGTCCTGCACCTGGCCGCTGCCTTGCCTGGAGGATTTCCCCGGTGGACACGAGGTGAGCGGAGGACTTCAGCTGGCCAACATCAAGGTGGAACCGGAAGACGTGCCGGCGTGCAGAGCCGGTCTCGTTGGCGGAACGCCTGGAGAACTGAAGCATCCAGCCGGCGCACCGGCACCCACCGGCGGGACGCACCCATGCCTGGCTGGCGCGGCGCTCGACGTGACCGGATCCTTGCGCAAAGCCAAATCCTCGCGGCGGAACGCGTGGGGGAACCAATCCTACGCGGATCTCATTACGCGCGCCATTGAGAGCACCCCAGAAAAAAGGCTGACGCTGTCACAGATCTATGACTGGATGGTCCGTTATGTGCCCTATTTCAAGGATAAGGGTGACAGCAACAGTTCAGCTGGCTGGAAGGTAAGACACTGGACCCTATAAGCCAGAGTGGTGCGCTCTGACGCGTTAATCTCTTTATATTATATGGATATTAACCAAGTCAAAATAATTCCTTCCCCACGTGCCCATAACATGTTACCACGGGATTCAGCTCAGCTGGGCATGAATGGCCTTATCTCGTCTCCGTTCATTACAGCTGTCAATCCTGTCAACGATGACAGAAAGGGTTCCCAAAACCCTTTGAGTTCTGGCTTTTTTGTCATCCAAGCAAATCCCAACAGATATTCCATGAATCCCCGATTACTGTGATTAGTAATTCAGATACACATTTCACATTATCTGTTTGAGGAGTGACACTTGTGGGGGAGCAGGTCAGCTTTCCACAGTGTAAGTATCCGCAGGCCTGTTCATAAACGACAACAAGTCCACTGTCTGGCTGAACGCCTAGCCTCCTGGACATCTGCCCATGTTATCAACCCTTGCTCCCAGCCTCATTTTGTTTCTATTCATTATAGCCATCTGAGGGCAGTGGGATTAGCAGAGCAACAGTGCTTTTCCTGATGGTGTTTTACCTTTAACTGTCATTTATTTACTTATGCTTAACAAAGAAGGAAGAACGTGTGGTTTAGTATGGAATCTTTGGTGACAGTTTGCGCCCCAACTGCTGCACTGGTTCTGCAGAGATCATTTTTCCACCTTTGCCTGTCTTCCAGCACAATGGTGTTGCTGTGAAATTGATATCTCGCTATTTTAATAGCAAACAGCTCACATTTTTCCAGCATAATCAATCAAACCTAATCTGATGGGATTCATTTAACAAAAAAAAAAAAAACATACATTGTTTCTCTCTTGGTATTTGTCTAAACCTGTTGCTGCAGTTGCGAAATATAAACTCTGTCACCTGTCAGTTGTCTCCTCTTTTAGTCTGAGAGTTAATCACATAGCACCTAAGCAACCCGTCCTATTAAATTGAGCTGACTGCTAAGGTGTGTCTCCAGGTACATGCTGTTTCATTAGCTTTGCACTTGCACCAGCGACTCCCAACCACAAGACATCGTTACTTAAAGACCCAAAGTCCATGTCGGCTATTTATGAAACTGAAAATTAGAGGGTTTTGATGGGGCGTCTGAGGTCCCTGGCTATTTCAGGCCTCAGGCGAGACATGAGGCCCATTCTAAGTAATGACGGAGGATTAGGTAAGTCTTTTACAGCAGGCATCCTTAATGTCAGTAACAGCCCTGACCTGATTTTTTGGTTCGAGACGTTGCAGTAATGTAAACAAACAGAGTTGCATGTGTGCTGTGTTCACAGGAAGAAACCAAACACAAAATGGGCTCAGACACAACATGTGCTAGAAAAACCGTCATCGTTGTAGCACACCCTCAAACAAGCAAAACTTTTCAAAATATTACACGGAGATGCTATTTCTTTCATTGTGAAAGATGTCTTTAAGTATATATTTATGCAGTATATATGTATTAAAGCTGGATACCACTGTCAAATGATTCAATAAAAAAACAAGTTCTGATTTGACATTATTTGATTAACTATTAATTCTTTTTAACCAAATTTCCTTTGGTTTTGAGCCCCCCCCCCCCCCCCCTTTCTTTACTGTACTGGTTATTCAAATCAAATAAATAAGGAAGTTTTATGAATGCAATTTAAAATTCTTGTAAAAATAATATTTAAAAAGAAAAAGAAAATGTGTTTTTTGGCTTTTCAATTCTTTAAAAATAAAATCTAATTATGGTCAATTGATTTCTTTTAATACCAAACCTTAGAGAGAAACTTGAACTCTGCTATAGCTTGAATTAAGATTGTACGTCTCTGCTGTTTTCTTGGATGGCTTGACTGTTAGGATAGGATATGATGGATTAAAGGGAAAGAAACCTTTCCAGACCGTTTGTCTGGAGCAAAGATTAGCACAGAGGTTCTTGGAAATAAATATCTTCAAAAGCAGATTGTGCTTGCTAGCCTCCCGTTGGAAAGGATAGGATGCTGGCTCGATGATGGATACTAGTCAGTTAGACAGTGGCATTAAGCTCCTATAAATACCTAATGGCTTCTGACTTCTAGGAAGGCTGCAAGATTGTGAGGTCACAGTGCCTTAATCAGCCCATTACTGGAGAAAGGATACGTAGAAATGTGTTCTTATGGACTCAGCTACACTTTCCACAGGGATGCTTGTCCTTGCTACCCTGTGGTAACTTCAGCTGCATTAATTTCCCAGCACTCTGACCCAATCCTGGAAATGTTTGAGCTGAAGTTAGAAACTGGCTGTAAATCCCTCTGTATGTAACAGAGTTTGATATTTTCAAGGCTAATTATATCTGGGGGCAAGTATCCCTGTTTGCATGTAGATGCATTCTGAATGTATGCGTAGGAGAAGCACATGTCAATTGCAACAAAGCATCAAGGTTGGTAGTGCACAGTGTGCCTTTGTGGGGGCTACTGCAGGGGGAGGGGCTGTCTACTTGTATAGGCGTCTGTGTTTTGGCCCTCTCATTGGTCTGACAGCATGTCACTGCAGTGAATGGTATATGTAGTCTTGCTCTTGACTTCATAATGCCTCTAATGGTGGGGTACCACTTGGTGGTGGAATTGCCCTGTGGGCGCCTAGAAGTTCATTAACTTCAAGGGGGTTAGATGATGCCATTGTTAGACTGTGAGTTGCTTTATTGTATATCCCAGCACGAGTACTTATGGGATGCAGAAAATCCATTGCACAGAAATGCTCTCTAAGTATTAACCCTTTTAAGATAGAAATGTATGATAAATATGTCTAGGATGTCAGCACATTATACAATGTGAGTGCAGCTGAACTAATAAGCAACTGACATAAAGCTGTTTCTGCTTAATTCATATGCATAGTTTACCCTCTGTGTCCTCACAGCACCAGACCTTTTTTTCCCCCCATCTTGTGGGCCAGTCAAATGGTCTTGGATTGTTCAGCGGGGTGGCAAGTCTGCCAAACACTCACTCAGACGCTTTAATCCAAAGTGACTTGAGTGTTATATATAAAACGACTTTAGGCAGGGGTTTCTTCAGGGCCAGTCGGGCAAAGGGTCACTGGACTTCCTGTATTGACAGAAATCGGCTTGTCCAGAAAGGCTCCAAACAAAAACAGCTAAGGGATGAGGAGTTTCGAGGAAAGACAGACTATCTTTTAGGAAATCTTGGAATAGAGGAGAATGATCTTTGTCCAAGCTGGCATCTGGCTGAAAACTGTACGTCTGGATGGCTCAGATATTTCTCACCTTTTTTGTTGCATTGAAAATGTTATGTTGGAGGTGTGAGTCGCTGTAAGCTCGCGGGACAGGATGTGAACTGATGGATGATGGGAAGTGGGGACGGGCTTACCAATAAGTCTCGCCCACAACTTAAAAGGCCAATTTCTAATGACTAGTGCTGCTCTTCAGAAACTATGTCCTAGAAAACGACATTTTTTTTTTTCAAATTTAGGCTATAAACTGCATAATTATTATTAAAAGACCACTGGGAATGCTTTTACAATAGATCAAAAGATGATCAGAGTGAGACTTTAAAACACACCTATCTGAACAGGCCCTTATATTTGCAGCAGAACTCAATCACGTCACTTTATCTAATTGATTTATTGGTAAAGAGAGAGCCTGACTCCTGTAATCCTGTCATTATGTACGGGCTTTGGCAGCTGCTGCAAAGACAGTTGATAAATATGAGGAATATAAATGGAAAAATGTAAGACAGCAGTTTGACGGAGACTTACTAGAACGTAAAGAGGCTCAAAACTTTCAGAGTGTAGAGTTGCAAATTACACTTGTGCCACTTGATGATGGTGGGGGACTCTGGGGAGACTAGAAACCACCCTAGACTACAGCTGATTCATACTTTATCCTCTGTCTTGGCTCAGGGGAGAGCAGATTAATTTGGGAGTATGACACACTCGCTTACGCTCAAATAAAATGAGAGCATACACTGTGTGCTGGACAGATTTATGGTGTAGGGTTACAAATTCCTCACATCTTCCCCTGGCTGCTTCACCTGGAGCCAGTTTGGGTTCTGGGAGCACATTTAGCTTGAACTGAGCGTGTGGTGCCAGAAACTCTGTCCTCACTGCCGTTCTCTGTGCAGCCTTCAGGCAGTCATGGCAGTTCATTTCTCACTAAAATGATTAATGTTCATGCAAATTGCCAAAGCATGGGCACACATTCAAATATGAGAGACTTCAATCAGTAGACAGTCATGTGAAGAACAATTTAATTTGATTTTTACGTTGGTTTCTTTTATCTGCCAGACACTTCTCCATGTCCTCTTTCATCGCTCTCCTCTCATGCGCTGTCGTCCTGTTGGACATTCTTAACATTCTTTCTGTCTTAGCGGTTTTCAGTACAGTGACGTGCTGAGTCTTTCTCAAGGGAGTTGTGGCGTCAGGATTTTGGATTTACCAGTCATCCAGACAGCCTCAAGCAGCGTACCTCCTCTTAAGAAACCTTACATTATCTGAAAGATCACAGGATAACGACTGAGGAAACTCAACTTTGCTCAGAAAATATCTTTTCAGCAGTGAGACTGAAGCGTTCCCAGTTGGATGAACTAAATTGGTTTGACTCAGTTAAAGTGAACTTCAGTTGTTCTCACAAACTGGCTCTGTCTGCGTGGTGACAGTTTTACATCTTCTTTTTATGCTGGCTCGTACACGGTACACATTATTTTTTTGTACTATTCAAGGTGACGGTCTCCTCTCTTTTCTTCGACACAACAAATATTTTACAGCAAAACCTACATAGTTTTTTAGGTGGGATGAAGATATTTTTCCCAAAAAGTTGGCAGTGGTCATGCTTGCCCTCAGATTTGTTTTTGGAAGAATGTGCAACTCAAGGGTTGCCTAATATAGGATCTTTAGCTCTGTTTGGTAAGCTTTCTGCTTAAATCTGTTCACAGCTACAGGAACGAATTGTGGTTTGCATCTCGTACTGAAACTTTGTTTAGTTTGATGCCGTAGGGATTTATTTTGGGAGGGGGAGGAAAGTTACACCACTAGTGTGTGATTAGCACATCTCCTTTTATTTTTATGGAATAGGTGAGGAAACTTGCAAAGAAATAGAGAAAAGCTGTGTCATGCTGGGGCTGATGGAAGTCCTGGGCATGCAAATGCATTTTTACCCGCATTTCAATCAAACCAACAACATTTTCACTCATTTTCGGCTAAGTTGTCCTTCAGGCATATAGGGTTGACACCAGCACCCTTGTGACATGTGAACCCGTTGATAAAAACCCTTTGTATTGTTTTGAATCTTTTTCGAAGAAATTAAGCACTTTACATGCATGACTAGGAATGCTTTTCACATGAAATGTCTCATTTTAACATAAGTGGCTCTCATATGAAAAGCCCTTTATGTTGAATAAACTTGACTTCGTGGAGTAGACAAAGTGAAAATGAATCACAGGTTAGGGGGTTAGTTTTATGTGTGGGATGTTTGGAATCATTTCAATGTTCAAAATTGTTCAAAAACGGGAGAAAACTAAGTGACATTACCTTGTCCTCAGCAAGTTTGGCCTTTGTTAATTTAATAAGTAACCCTCGACATGAATAAAATACGCCTAAACCTTTGCGATGTTAGAAAATTTGGACTCTGCGGCTGCATGCTTGTTGCACATTTATGTCAGTGTGTATAAGACTGTTTTGTGTGTATGGCTCTTCTTCTATGAGAGTGTCTGTGCCTCCATGTGGGTGTGCATTTTCCTTTTTTTTTTTTTTTTTTTTAGGGGGGGCTGATGGGCTCAGTGGGAGCCAGGGTCCCGGGGGACCAGCTCTCGTTAATAATTCAGACGAGATTCATTATCAAGGCAGCGCAGATTTCTCCCTGATTCCACCTTAATTGCAGAGAGGCTGCTCCACTCAGGCAGGCGGTAGTCATGCTGGGTTGACTCTCTCTGTCTTTCTCCTCCACCACAGGACCTGCTCTGCTTTGCTCTGTCGGCTCTGTCTTTTAGTTACCCCGTTAACAGCCCTTGGCTAGCCTGCTCTATATTAGCGTGGACCTTAATAGTGTGACATATTTCAAATGCGCCATTTTTATTCATTCACTTTTATTTGTGATTAAATATTTGCTTAAGATGTGAAATGTTTTCATTTCCTGGCCTTTAAAGTTTGCAAGTTTTGAAAGAATTGATCGTCTCTTAGTTTATATTTCCATCAAAATATATTTTTACATTAATATTCATTCATTCATTCATTCATTTTCCAATCCGCTTTATCCCTTTCGGGGTCACGGGGTTGCCGGAGCCTAACCCGGCTACTCATGGGCGAAGGCAGGGTACACCCCTGGACTGGTCGCCAGTCTGTCGCAGGGGACATTAATATAAAAAGTAAAAGTAAAAAAAAAAGAAAGAAAAATCACGTGTTACTTCATTATTTAACAGAAGTATCATGTGTCTCCTTACAGATTAATCTAAAACATGAGCAATAACAGCTTTTCAAGTGCACTACACAAACCGTAATATGTTTTCCTTTCATTACAGTCTTTGTGACATATTATAATGGTGGATTTATCCTTGAAATAACCTGTAGCATATTATCATACTGATGATGCTGTAGAAAGTGATTGATATCAGGCTACAATAATACCCATCTTTATGCCCATCTATGGGCTTATTTAATGTATCTTGTCTTCATAATTTAAACTGACTGATGGGTTTTCATTCAGTTCATTCACTGAAGCCCTGCAGAGAGATCAACATAATGGGGCTGATCTTGTCATACATGTATATGAATATTTCAGATCAAGCCATTGTAAACCTAAAGTAAAGCCTTCTTTCCTTGTTTTTTTTTTTTTTTGCTTTGCTCTTTAACGTGAAGTGTGCTCCGAGCGGTATATTTTTCCCAGCATCAAAACTGGCTTCCCACAAATCACGGTGCCCATATTTCCTAATTCAATTTTTCTCCCCATCTGATATCTCTTCCTGCACGCAAGGGATTGATGGCTTTGTGCATGCACATGAGTGTTTATGTGCGTGCATATTGCCACATCTGCTCATGAGAAAGGGATGATGTACAGCGACGTAAGAAGCGTATTTCTCTGCGCTTCATCTCTTCACCCCTTCCTGGCAGCCGTGTGCCGGGTCCTTCGCTTCTCCAGGACTGTCTATCAAGCTTTTGTCACGGGTCAAAGGATTGCGTGAGGGCCAATGATCAGTTTACCTGAGCTCGGCGAGTGATGGAGGGAGTTGCCTCCAAAAGGGAAATGTAGTTAATGCTGACTGATTGAAGCAGGTGGACAGAGAGAAAAAAAATGGAGGGCGTTGGAGAGGAGATGCAGCAAGAGATATGTTCAGGAAAGATGCTTGTTATGTTAATGGATGGCTGATTTGTTGAGGCTGGATGTGCAGGAGGTTGATGCACGGAGCTGCAGAGGTCACCTCAGGTAGCGTACGGCGGGGACTCTGCAAACGTTGAGCCGAAAAAGCCAAAACTTTCGAATGAAAATCAATTCATGGCTTAGTGGGCTTTTATGTGTGAAACAACCCATGCGGAGGCAAATCTGTGTGGGAGAGCCAGCATATGTGTGGGGCGGTGCAGGATTTGGGTGAGGTTATGAGGTGACTGTGAGACCAGCTGGGGCGAGGGGGAAGGCTTGGGTTTTGAGGTATGTTACAATCATGAGGGAGGGTGAAATTTTTCCCTATTTGGAATAGTATGTCAACGAGACAAATCTGGGTCAGGACACAGGGTTCTGTGTTTAGTATGCTGACCATGTGAGGTCTGAATGCAAAGTCTGCTCATAGCCCTGAATGAACCCAATCCGTCTGCCTTGCTCTGTCTATAGACTGTCTCCTTTACGTTTCTATCTTCGACCCCCTTTTTTTTTGTCCCCGTCTCCTCTTTCTCCTTGGTTTTCTCTCTGTGCCAAGAGCATCTTTCTATCCCCTTCCCTGTCTGTCTCCCTTTTCTTCTCGTACTCTAGGCGCTTTCCCCCTGTACCCTTCCTTTTCGTGTTCTCCTTTTCACTGTCAGTCACTCAGAGGCGTCCCTTCTCTCCTCCCTTGTTCTATTTCACACAGAGTCCTCCCCACAAAGTAGCCTTTTTATCACTCATTTCCCTCTACCCTCACTTATTTCTCCTGCTCTTTTCATGTGATTTTGAAATCCCCTTTTCATCTTTCTCCCTCTTTTTGCCTGTTCTCTTGTGCTCTCACACACACCCATGACACACACACACACACACACACACACACACACACACACACACACACACACACACACACACACACACACACACACACACACACACACACATATTGGCTTATTCAGTCATTCTTTTATTATCCCAAAACTAAAGTGATAAATGGATCCCTTTCTTCTCCGTAAATGTCACTCGGGGAATTGTCTCTGCTCATTGATTGACTCGAGTAGAAGGAAAGCCGCGCACGCACGTGTCAGTCACGTGCGCGTGAAAACGGGTCAGAGTGAAAAAAGACGAGGAGGTGAAGTCCCATTCAAAGTGGTTACAACTGTCAGCGCCGGCGCTCGGTTTCTACCTCCAGCTTTTTTTTTGTCAGGTGTTGATCATTTGAAGAGCTTCTGCTGCTGCTTTACAATGAAACATAAATTCTCAGCAGGAAGGGGCGCACACAGAAATGCTGGCATCGATGGATCAATCCCAGTTAAACAATCTTAGCTGGCAGGTCAGGGTGGACTTGCAGTTCTTTTCTCTTTTTCATGTGATGTGTCCCAGCATATGAAATTTTTATTGACAGTTTGATCAGCTAGCATTGGCTTAACCTTTGCTGTCAGAGAAATGCCTCTTAAGGAATAAGGAATCAGAAGCGACTTTAGAGCAGCTGTTGTAGCAAAGAGTGTGTGTCAGGAAGAAGGGGTTATTAATGCTCAGTCATTTTCCTAATGCCTCATTCACCCCGCCTCAAGCGCCGGCACTTGATAAAGGTCAGGACTACTGGTGGTTGCATGTCGTCTTCCTTTATTTTGTTTTCTTCCCTGCACAATATGGGGGATGCGGGGACAAAGACAAAAATCTCAATCCATTGTTGGTGCTCCGTGTCTCTTAATTTGAAAGGGTGACGGGAAGCTGATACAGTCAGTAAAGAATGGATGCAAACATTAAACTGATAAATAATGATTTAGAAAAATTTTAAAAATGGAGAATTGAAACACTATAGAGTAGATTATGGAGCAGAACTAGGATCCAGACTTGGCTGCACTTCAGCTACACTCTCCACACTTCAGCTCAAGTGTGTATCCATTAGTGCAGTCCCATTGCACTCAAAAAGCTATGCACTCTGAGATTCAGCACACATGCACACATACAGTATATACACATAGAGAAAGATTTGTACCTCCTGTTCATGCATGCAAAGCCCCACAGAGTACAGTTGGCCTACAGTCGCTGTACCCTCTAAAACACATTTAGTCAAAAAAGCTACGCTGACCTAATCTTGCTCCGCATCCCCCTTTCCTCTGGTCCACACAGATTCACCCACGCACACACAGTCTCTTCACTAGCCACCAGATTGCTTCCCGTCAAAATAAATAATTAAATGAGTGCAATAACAGCTTCTGAAAAAAGATCTCTCAATTAGTGCAAAATGGGTAAAGGGCGTGGGCCAGGGGAAGGGGGGTGGGGGGTGGGTTATTGCAGGAACAGACTTGCACAGATGCACGCGATCTGTTACATAAGGCAAATTATGACACACAACGGTTTGTAGGGAGTTGTGCAACGGTAATTTGCCCCCTTTGCCTTTCCAGTCAGATAAGCAGCGTCTTTTCTCAAATCCTTACATGCGATCTGAGAAGAGCCGAGCCGACACCCAGACGAGTGGCAGGGAGGTGCCAGGAAGGCAGCAGAGGGGGTCAGAGTTGCATCTGTGTGACAGAAAAAAAGTTTGTCGACACAAACTGTCCCTGTTCATTTGAAGAGTAAAACATCTAATAGGATTGTGAAAGAAAAGTACTAAATCACGGAAGGGATTTAGCTCAAAAGAGAAAGCAAGACATGCTGGATGTAGCTAGCAATTTAAAGAAACTTGTGTTCTTGTCAGAGATGCTCACAAGTCCGTATTGGCAAGCTCAAGAGTAAAGTCTTTGCCTTTCAGTCACAAGTCTTAGATTTTATTGTCAAAAAGAACATTTTAATATGACAATTTGTCATCAAACTACTGTATTTAAATTATAATGAAAATATATATATATATTTTTGTTCTTGAGTCATTTTTTCTAAAGATAAAGGACATACATTAAAAAATCTGTTCCAAAATAGATTTCTGAGTATTTTTTATTCAAATTGTTATGAATCAGGAGCAGATGAAAACATGCTGTTTGCAAAAGAGCTTAAACATGATGTACACAACAAGCTCTCTGCTCCACTCCATTATGATGCATCCATTTGTAGATGACCAGATCCACGGACGTCTCTGTTTTCCTCATCTGAGCTGGCGTATGGCACAAGACTGTACGGCTGGATATCTCCAATATTGCTCGCCAATTTTTTGCACCGATAATATTAGGTTGGGGATGTGAGGCGCCATTAACTAGAGTGAGAGCACGCTAACCGAGAGCTTTCAGCAACAAAGAGGTGAATTTCTGATAAACTACTGCTGCACTGCAAAAACTATGTCCAAGAAATGACACGTTTCTTGATTTTTGGTAAAACTGACATGATGATGATTAAAAGATTACTGAGAACACTTTTAAAACATATCAAAAGCTGATTTGAGTGGGACATTAAACAACCTGTCGGGACACACTAACAGAAAATGTTTGTTTTTGTGCTTTCAGCATTATACCATTGTAAAGAAACCTTTTTTCTTTTTTTTTACCTGACAGTGGCAAATGACAGCAAATGAACATTTTTTTCAATTCCCAAATCTGAAAGTATTAGGCCAAGTCTCATGTTCTTTATGTTCACACGTTCAGAGTCAAGTCTAGGAAACCTGAGTACGACTCAAGTTCAAGTCCCCAATCTCTGGTTCTTGCGGTGTGTCTGCATCAGGTGGGCAATAAAACGTGGGAAAGAGAACAAGCTGTGGTGTTGACAAATCACAAACATAAAAAAATTTGTCCCACATTAACCTCCATTATGTTACTTTCATTCTCACCGCTCTCCAGTTTCTTAAAACTCGTCAGTCCTCCAGCTGAGTTGGCGTAATGCCACAATACTTTTCTCAGCCTCATTTTGCTGTTTGGTTATCATCAGCAGAGTTGTAGCGCTTATGTGATCAAATGTGGTACCACACACCATGCTATCTCATGTTTCACTGGAATCAACCCTCTACAGAATCGACCTAATCTGGGTGCGAGAAAAGCTATGACAGTAATGCAAATAGACGGACCCTTAGACCTGCATCTTTCAGAATAAAGCAGCTGGTGGGTGAGTCTGCACTTGTGCTAACAAAGCTAATATTCAAAGCTCTTTTTTCACTCTAAATGTCAGAGTCATTGTTTCTGTTACTCGGCTTGAAGAGCTGCTGGGCAGGCCAAACACCTGGAGGACTGGAAGCTGATCGGGATGGTTGTTTAGATAAAAGTAAGACAGGAAATAATAAAGACTATATGATGTGAAGTCTCGAAATAAAGGATTCAGCCAGTGGTCTAGTGTAGCTGTGTGGTGGAGGGGTGGGGGGTGAAGAGTTAAGATGAAGAGTGAGAGAAAGGGAGGGGGAAGAAGTGAGAAAAGCTTATGTCCCACATGTGTAAAACAGTTGTTTCACCTTTCTGCGGTTAAGAGCAGGTCAAGTATCGGTGATCCTTGGGGCATGGAGACGATAGGCTGTGTGATGCAGAGTGGGTTAAAATGTGGAGCAGAGTGCCGAGATGGAAAAATGGAAAGCTGGAGCGAGGGAAGGATGGATAAATCTGGATCTGTAGAAAAAGGAAGCTGCATCACACCATTCTAAAGTGAGAGCATGGTTTGAGAGATGGACAGAGGGTTCTGTCAGGGATGGAGGGAAGGAGAAGAGAGTGACAGAGGGGAGAAAATGACAGAGGAAGGTAACGTGCAGGGGTCTCTGCGGTGAGGTGGTTGCATGACTGAGTGGAAAGTGCATTGCCGTGTGTGTAATGCTCTCAAGATGGATATTAAGACACACCGCCTGCCTCACACAGTCACTGCCCCTCTTCCCCCTTTTTTTTCTCTTTACTTTCCTCCATTCTGCTCCCTCTCTCACCTCCTCCGTCTCCACTAATGATCCCCGCGTCCTGCCACACTGCAGGGCTGAGTGATGCCCACTGACAACCGCACTCAGGCGGAAACGCTGCATCCCCCTTCCAGGAGTGCTGTGACACACACACAGAACATATAGAAGAGTAGCACCTCTATACTTGCATGTCTCAGCTCATGCAAAGCTGCTGACAGATGTGCATTTGTGTGTATGGTACCATGACTGACTCCATATGCAACTAATAGAACCCCCTCAAGCAGTGGTCAGCTCCTATCAAAAGTACGCCTCCATCCAGCCTCATCTGTCCACAGGTTCATGAAGATCAAAGGCTTTGAGGGCCACAATGTAATCACGGAAACGGATTAGCTGATCCCAGCATCATTTAGGCTCTTTTAGCATCATTCAAAACGATAAAGACTGACAATAAAGGCAAGAGAAGAGTTAAAGAAAAGCAACAGTTCTTTCTTAATTGTGTGATGAGACTATGAAGTACTTTGGTAAATAATGCTGATAGTTTTTGAGCTGCATGTGTTGTAAATTTTACTTTAAAGTAAAGAATTGCGCTTAAAACTGTACAAAGGAAGTTTCCGCAAAATATAAACACTGGATTATTAATGAGTCAAACACGTTAAGTTACTGCTTTCGGAAACGCACCTTCGAGGTGCCACTTCCAATCAAAGGTCTACATAAACGCATGGAAATGCGTGTTATGGCCTTCCTCATAGCTGTGAAAGAAAAAGCCTTGAGGAATATTTGCAATATTTGCACCGCTTTGTCGTTTTGCACCAAACCTCTTCCAACTGCAGGTGGCAGAGATGCGCTAGTAAACAGTTGAAGAAGAAAAAGAAGCCCCTCTCTGCTTGTCCAGTGTGAACATCATGGGCTAAGAGAGCATTCAAGAATGCACTTTTTTGCGTGTTCTTGAATGCTCGGTTTGTATGTAGCTTTAGAGTGATCTAAAAAAAATGTTCAGTGTATAAGGTGTATTTTGACTCAATATTAGGTTCCATAAAAGGAGATAACATTTTGAAAATATTTTATCAACAGTTGCAAAAGTTTCAGTGTTATGACTAAAGCAAGAATATTTGAGAATGAAGTTGAAATGCAAAACAAAAACAGCTGAAATAACCTGACTGTCCACTCAATTTTTTAGCACACAGGAATGTTGCCAGCTCTTTTGTGTTGTTTATCACTAAAAGCTTTTGTGAAACTACAATCCCACTGGTACACAAGCTTTTTTCTTTTTTTTAAGAAACACTACAAACCACTTCACTAATGCTGGTTGGATTTAGGAAAATTCAATGATTCCATTTTAATCTTCAAACTTCATTCTAACGACTTTACTTTTATTTTGAAATAGACATTTAATATTATTTCCTCAATTTAATTTTCTGCACCTTAACATTTTTTTTTTAATCATAAATGTGTATAAAGAAAAAACATAAACCTGTTCTTAAAACCATAAAAACTTTTACCATTCACATTACTGAACATTATTCAAAACCTCAAAAGTGTAATCCCAAATGCGTACTGTAGATTAACAGAACTTTACTCCTTTGCTTTGATGACCGTCATCTTTACCAGCCATAAAGTAAACACATAGTGGTCAAGTCAAACGTGTAGTTAAGGATTCAGTGTATTACCAGTCCCTCTCCAAAATTTAACATATTTTGAAAGACATTTAAACTTTTACAGAACTCAGTTTAGTCACCTTTAAAACATTATTAAAATCCTACTGAGGAAGCTCAGTAAGATGATAAATGCTGCAACAATTCACACATTTCTTTTTACCAGACTCAAATTAAATCTGTGACAGACATACCCCATATGGATCTTTTGATATACTAGCCCAGTTTGACACCCGATAAATTTACATACAAGACTCCATTGTGCTATTTACACGTTTGAGCGTTTTTGTTTACATGTGACCTCTCCCATTAGGACTCCATAATCAGTTTTTCTCAATTTAATATACTTCCGTGCAGCTTCTGATATAAGGTCCTAATCCAAACAGATGTCATGCTGTACTATGGAGGGTTTGGAATTAGGTCATGGCATCTCACTCCTCTAATTAGATGCAGTGAGAGTATGCATGTTGATTCATGAGTGTGCGTTTGCATGTGTGTCTACGCAGGATGTTCTTAATCCGTAGGTGGGCTCTATGTGATGAAGACAATGCTGGGATGAGTCTCGTGTTTTCGAGAAGTTTCAGATGTTGCTATTTAAAAATAACCTTAAAGTGACGTAGATGGAGACGTGCCAGGGTCAAGAGGATCAGCGGGGTGAAAAAAAGTCAACCGCAGCCATAAAAATTGCATTAGCGGCGCGTCACAAGCTTCAATTGAGAGGGCACTTCAGTTTTTTTACACTGCTCGTTTCGCGAGATTCATTGAAGTCCATCTGCGACGGTACCTCTGACTTTTCTTGGAGTTGATGATTTTTAAGGTAAACATCTGCTCCACTTGCATCTCTATGCTCTATGGACTTTCTCCACTCTGTGTTTCTGCAGTTTTAATGACAACTCATGTTTTCGATCATTTCAAGATGAGTGCGTCAACCAGATCCGGAAACTGCAGAGTTTGTACAAAAATGTCTTTAGAGCTTGAGTTTTTCTCTGTAGAAATGTATTTGTCTACCTAGCATGAAGTGTATCTGCGGAGGGAACAACAAAATAAATCAGCATATTGGTTTGTGTGTGCAGGTATGCGAGCACGACTCCAAAGCCTGTGTGGGTGAGGAAATAAAAAGGAGGAAAGAGTAGCGCAGGGCTCGCCTTAATTAAGTTTTCAGGAGCCTCTTAAAAGGTCATGGCAAGCCTGTACCCCCCTTCACCACCATCACCAGCGGGTACTGACAAAATTTCCCTCCCCTCCGCCTTCCCTTCCTCCCCCCTCTTCCCCACACCCTCCCCGTTGTGATCTATCCAGTCATCAGCCCCCCATCTGTGCACATTAGCCTTTCATGAACACACTCATTAGGGTGGGAGTTTGAAGCGATTGTGTTCTCCAGTCTGTGGCAGGAGCGTGGCGATTAATATTTCAGCGTCTCCTGCCGAGGAGCTGAGAGCAAGTTTGGCCCTCTTAGGCTGGAACGGGAGCAAGTCATACCCCCCCTTCCCACGCATCCACACACCCCTCCCATTCACCGCCCTCAGACAGTCTCGCAACTTACAGGACGTTGCCCCCCTATTTCCCTTTATTGCAAATGTGCTTGTGGTCTGGGTACACATTTTTGCTCACACACTCATACACACACCAAAGACCCTAACTCAAACTGACTTAATTGGGCTCTTTTTGTTTCAGTAAATGGAGGGAGAAAGGAGGAGTGATAAATTCTGTCTCCTTGTGGCCCCATCTCACCCATTCTTTCCATTTTTACAGAAATGTCTGTTTCTTAGCACCCTCTTTTACGTATCCTCACGGTCTTGCACTGCATAGACAAAGCTGGAGTTGGGGGAATGAGAAGTGATGAAAAACGAGATCTACTTTTCAGTGCATGTCTAAACTAAGTTCATTCACACCAAATCAATACCCTCCGTCCACTGTACTGTACATTGGCACTTAAAATATAGGAATTTCAGGCAGTCAGGGGAATCGTGGTTTATCAGGCTGTTAATATCGGAAGCGCTGCCTCCTGCATACAGAAATATCTTGGACCATCTTGGAGATTTCACTTTTTCCTGATTTCTCACTCTGGCCAGGTGCACACGAGCTTGCATCCATACAAAAGCTTACCAATTGTTTGGTTTCATGCAACAATTTTGAGTTGTGATTTCTGTGTTTGGGCTGCACAGTGGTGTGGTTAGCACTGTCGCTTCGCATCAAGAAGGCCTTGTTACAAGTCCCAGCTGGCGTTTTTTTTTTTTTTTTTGGTGTGGAGTATGCGTGTTCGTCCCATGCATCTGTGAGTTTTCTTTATGGCAACCTTCCACAGTCCAAAGACATGCTTCATATAATAACTAATTTTTTGATGAGTTTCAGCTCCCCTTCCAAAGAACAGAAGTTTTTCGTTTTTTTGTTTTGTTTAAAATATGACTTTTTAACACCATAGTCCATGATAACGTCTCCATATTGGATAATGGATGATGACTTTTGTTTATAATTTCAACTGAAAGTTCTTTGATATCCTCATCCAGTCAGCAATAGTACCTATAGTACCTACAATAGTACCCATTGTACCTACCTTTTCCAGTTTGTCATTGTGCTTTACTGTTTACATTTCATTTTGTTTTCTGGAAATAACTTTTTTTTCTGAGATGTTTTTCCGCTGTTTTTGTTCTTTACGGTTTGGTTTCAGGGATTTGGTTTTGTTTTCTAAAATGTAATGCTGTTTTCTTTACATTTGTTTTGCTTTTTTAATTGTCGTTGTGATCTTTAAAATGTTTTTGCATCATGTGAATTACTGATGTGATTTGCTTCATTGAAACCTACCCCCAGTGGCCATTTAAGGAACTGCGACATTTAATACATCTGTGTTGGCCTTAATTTAAGAAACGAACTGGTGTCATCACTGAAACAAAACAAGACGTTTTAAATTAAGTTTAAAAAACTTTTTAAAAATAAACAATGTAAAGCCGTACCTATTGGAAATGCAAATATTATTTGCAAATACTTAATGCAATAAAATATTGCTTTAAAGGAGAATCTTTACCACTCCATCACATATTAATTTTTTTTAATATCAGAATGTAGTTTGATCAAAATGAAAATACTTCCATCAAGCAGAATTCTAAAAAAACTCAGCAAAGAGATATGAAATTGGATTTTTAAGGGGTCATACCAAAGATAATAGTTTTGTGGAATGATGAGTCAAGGGTTCATTTTTATATTTGACATTTTCTTGCTTAATTTTACATCCTTGTGAATTGGTTGAGCTAGTTGCATAAAGCAGAATTTCAAACTTTCTTTTTTAAATCTAAAAAGAATGTTGCCACATCTGAGTTTTTAATAGAAAGGTTGTACAACCATGTAAAGCTTTTGATAAGTCACTAATTTGGGGATTTTTTTAAAGAATTTATTTTCATGCTATTCATTCATTTTCCAATCCGCTTTATCCCTTTCGGGGTCACGGGGTTGCCGGAGCCTAACCCGGCTACTCATGGGCGAAGGCAGGGGACACCCCTGGACTGGTCGCCAGTGTGTCGCAGGGGCCACAAACACACACCCATGCACACCTAGGAACAATTTAGAGTAACCAATTAACCTATGAAGCATGTTTTTTGGACGGTGGGAGGAAGCCGGAGTACCCGGAGAAAACCCACGCATGCACAGGGAGAACATTCAAACTCCACACAGAAAGGTCCCCCAGCCAGGACTTGAACTGGGAACCTTCTTGCTGTGAGGCAGGAGCGCTAACCACTGCGCCACCGTGCAGCCCCTCTTCATGCTATTTAATCAAATGAAAATGTAGTTCATCTACTGTTATAGATTCATGTTAAGAATCTGAAAACTCCAATGGTTGGCCAGAGATGTGGCCAATTGCACCTCTTATTTTTTAAATGGACTTTTCCTATGCACTCGAATAAATAGTTCTAAAACAAATGACACAATAGATGCAATAAAGAGCGCTGAAATTGTTTTTTGAAGGATAATTCTTTGTTATCTATAAATGATTTTTACTACCAAAAACTGTAAACTTCAAATAAGTTCAAATTCATGACCTTGAATATGACACGCTGCACCTCAGTCTCTTAAGATAGCACATGAATTCTTAAAATTTTGGGTTTTTTTACCTTTTAATTGGACTGCTTTACTCAAAACTTTTCCCAGAGGTGTGTAGAGGATGCTTGGAAACAGTTTTCTGCGAACAGAACTGAGATACACTGCCGTACATGACCCAAACTCATCCTGCATCTGCTGTGTGCCTCTTTGTGTGTGGCGTTAGAGGCTGTACCTTAAAAATGCTCAAACGGAGACGCAGTGATACATGGAATTGTCTCCATATCCCCTTTAACTACCAGAGCCTCTGTGATTTCAATCCCAGGCACTTTTTTCACCACGTTCTAATCTAGACCCTTCTTTATGCTTCACCCACCTCTGCCCTCTAAACCTCTTCCCTGTGGAGATAACACTCCGCTTTTCATTCTAAGCATGCTGCTTCTCATGCATTCTTCTTCTCCACATAGGTGTATGAATAAGTGGAGTCCATGGTCTTTACTTGAGTGAGTGCAAGCCTTCAAACTGAAGTGTAGCATGTGGGCAGGCATTCATGGGGAGCACTGGTTGGTGCACTGCACACTGATGGCTAATGAAGTTCCCCCTGCACCTCATAGCCCTATTAAACCGCTGCCCCCTACCTCTACCCACTTCACCCCCCACCTCTTGTCTTTTTTTTTTTTTTTCCTCCCTGAGGGAGAGTTGGCAGGGAACGAGCCGGCTGCTATGGCAACAATAAGGAATCCTTCCTCTCCCACAGGTCTCCTTAGCAACTGGTAGCTTGGCATTGCAGTAGTGAAAGTGCCCGGTGTGCCAGGCTTTTGTGCAGCATTTGCATATGTAAGCAATGTATGGGTTTTAAAGGGGCAACACATTTCTGCATGGAGGATGTGTGTGTTTGTCCAAAAATGTGTGGAACGAATGCAGTTTATATATCGATAAAGTGTGTGTTGATGAGGATGTATAAAGACCGTTTTTAGCATTTACCCCCAATATTGTCAGCCCGATTATGATAAAGTTTCTCCAAACTTTGCGCTTTACTTGACATAGAACAAGCATGTTTGTCTTGTCTCTGTCTCGCTGTTTGTTTCCATGCCCTCTGCAGATGCGTCCCCGTGGTCCTTATTTGTGTAATTTTTCCATCGTAATTGTGGTCATTCTTCTCTATACTGAGAAATTGAAGCAAACAAAGGGACAATCTGATGAATTTTGCATGCCATGTGCATGGCTGCCTATGAGTTTTCTGCTCTGCTAAAATTAAATTAAACGCTGAGAATGATTTTTTATTAAAGTGTGATCGGAGGTGTGCACTGACCTTTAGAATGTAGGAAATGAGATTCTCATTGTTATGAATGAGATTATGTTGAGCCTTAGTGTGGGGAAAAAAATTGTTCTGCATCGATTGTATTGTTAGCTGACAATTTCTTTCTATATAGCAGAAGAAGCTTTCACTATAATCAAATCCACACTTTGGCTGTTGGCTATTAAATGGACTGATAAACAAATATTGACACACATGTACTCATAAATTCAGATTGACTTGCATGCACGCATATCTTACAGATCTTGTAAAAAGAGCCATAAAACCCTCTCCAGAAACGTGTTGGGCTTTAACAAAAGGATGGCAAGCCCAGTGGAAAATGTTAGTTTGCTCCCTAGACGAAGTGTGAAGTAGGAACAGGCGGCCCCACAGGTGGCCTGGGCCAAACACCTGTTGTGTGAATCCTCCATGGGAGGCTGCGAGGTCTGCCTATCCTGCAGGTCCCGGTGGAAAAACCACACCCATGCTGTACTGTGGCACGTGCTAACTCATGTGCCCACACCAACTCTGAGGCTCTCCCATCCTTTGCGTAGGAGGAAGACGTGATGCCCATTTCGTGTCCCCTTTGTGGCCAACGGAAACTCTTGGCTGTCCCTGGCATCACGGATTTTCCGATCCCCTGTCAGGGTCTCAGATGCTCTTCTAATCTGTCAGCAGCTATTTTTACTGACAAAAGCTGCGGCAGCCCTTTTCTATCCCACACTATCCCCTTCGATGCCAACCCTTCCCTTGGCGCCAGGGTGGGCACAGCTGATGAGTTGCCAGCCATTGGCTGCAATTAGTGCACAGTCAGGCTGGAATCCCCCACCAACTTCATTACGCCCCTCTCCACAGCCACTTCCTGATCCGAGGCTACCAGACACACTAGTACACACTTGCTTTCCATTTTAAGCCTTTTTCTAAATGGCACTCCTGCAGTGTTGTGGAATAATAGGGTTGGATTTAGAGCACCTTTTCTCAGTGCTCCAATCACTCTGCTGTGCAAACTCAGTCCACTGAAGCGCAACTGCAGCCACAAGACCCTTCCTTTGAATTTTACCTGTCAAAAGTAGATCCTGAATTTAGGTGAACATTATTTTTCAAAGATTACGCCTATTTGAAAACCTCCAGACACCAAATCTTTGTTGAAAAAAAGTATTTTGTGAGAAATCTGAACTTGGCATTTTTCAATAAAAGAATCACAACTGTGAAAGTTAGAAACACAGAACTCCTAAGTCCAGGTTTACTTCCTTCCCAATAAGGGGTGCTTTGTGCCTTGCATGCCAGTGCGATCGTGACCACTGCTGTGGAGGCGATGATGGCATGTGGCAGAGAAGTAACTGTTTCTCACCTCCTAATAAAAGAGACTCCTTTAAAATCTTTTTTCAGTTTGATTGCATTCCAAAACAGCCCTCTCTGCCCATCTGTCTCTCTTAAAGAAGCCTCCTAAAGGGATTTTAATCAACTGGCTCTAGGCTTCTCAGGCAAACTACATCTCTCTCTTTCTTGCTCTCACACGCATAGAGGCACAATTTCCAATTTTCCTTGTACTCACTGTCAATGTTTCTCTTGCCTTGTCTTTTGCCTCTGATACACTATAGCATCAGAGCGTCATCATGCTGTATCTATGCTTCCATCAGGCCCCTTCGCCATGCTTCAAGCCTCCCCTCAGACAAATAAAATTCCTCCAACTCTGTCCCTATTAATCCACATGACTCTAAATTCTTTATTTCCCTTCAAAGGGACAACACAAGCTGTAACATCAATCACAGGGAGTGAATATTTAGCTGGCGCTAATTTCCTCCAATAGCCTGGAGACAGGCTTAGCTGACAAAACTCATTCCTGCGCTGAACAAAACTGCCTGTGTTGAAACCTCCCCTCCCCCTGATCCCTCCTGCCTTCTTCACAGGCAAAAACAGCATCACAATAAACACAGTTAGTGCTTCTGTTACTCCCCGTTGATTTGGGCTTATCAAATGAATGTGCACCATGGAGGGATACCCTTTGACAATACATAATGGATCCATTCTGCATGAAATGGTTTGGTAATACCAGTCGAGTGTGGCAAACGGCTTTACCCGGTGCCACTACAAGAACAGCTGCTGTGTTCTTAGCTGGGCGAGTGCACCACACTGCTTTACCCTTGAGGTAGTTTGAATCGGGTGAGTGGCTTCTTTTTCGTGGTTCTCAGACCCTATTCACCATCCTTGGTTTCTCACTAAGTTCTATTTGAATGAGTACACATTTGCCACAAATTGGGTCTTACAGACCATTTGACCTGTTTCCTTGCCCTTCTTTGCGTGAGCGGGAAAACCCTAAGTGGATTCTGATGCGGGGTGGGGGTGGGGGTGGGGTGTTGTCTACTAAAAGGGGGGTGGGTGAGAAAGGGGCATTTCAGGGCACTCTTTTGTCTAATTTGGAGGGGCCCCTTGTGGTACCTCTTATTCCCACCCTTTTCATGCTGTACCCACCAGCATTACTAAAACTCGCCAGTCTGTCATCTTATTTCACTAGTTGCCGGTTGAGGTACAGCCAACCCTGCCCCCATCTAATAACAGCCTTCTTTATGTTTCAGTCTCTTTCGGGAGGGGTGAATGAAGTGGTGTGTTGGGCATTAGGCCAAGGCGGGCAAGTGGGCATGGTCTCTTTGCACATAAGCCTTTGGCGGTTAGACATTGTTGTGAGAACTGAGGACATGGTGTATAGAGCGGCCCAACTCACCTTTTTCTTTTAATATAGGTGCAGCTCAGTCAGACCTTGATGTGTACAAAGCCCCAAAACAAATAGTCTTTAAACTTCATTGATTCATAGCTTTGATAAAGCCTCTTTAGTTCCTGAAATAAACAGAGTTTGCATCAATGGAAGGAGAACAGTAGAGCTGTTGATTAGTATTCTAAGATTTATAAGAGCCAAATGAATGGCTCTAAAAGAGCCTATTAGGATGAATACTACAGTCCTGTTTCAGCTCCTCAACAAGTATTTGTCTGTAATCTGGTTGATTGAATTCATGCATTTATGTGTTTCCTTGGTTTTATTACAATTCTCCTTTAGTTAGTTTGTAACCCCCCCGCCCCCCCCACTACCCACTGTTAATTCCACCTGTGTGTTGTGGAAAAAGTGTCAGCATGTCAGATTTGTTTTTTAAAAAGCTTAAGCTTTTAATCTGAGGACAAAGAATCCCATCCTGCGCAGTGGTGTCTATTGTCTAAATATCTAAATCAGATATCAGGATTTTAAGGACTTAATTGGAGCTGAACCCAAGCTGATTCTGCTACATCCTTGAAAGCCTTGTTCACGCTAATTGGCTTTGACTGGTCTGTAAGCTAGTAACTTTAAATAGTACATTTTCCACAACTTTGTAGGTTCTCTCTAACCTTAATCACACCTACATCACTTTTTACAGTGTTTCACTTTTAAAGCACTTCTTCTGCAAAGACAGTCTATAAACAAACATCTCATCTCATCTGGATGCAGACTTCATTTCGGGCACTTTGAGCGTCCGTATTTTGCCTAAAGACCTTTCTACACATGGAATCACCGGTCATCATACCACCACTCTACAGACTGAGAGATAAACAAATCCCAAACTAAGCCATTGCTGCCCCTTGACCTCTTTTGTTTTTTGATCAAAATGTCTTAGTAGTGATTGAAATCTGATGATGGTTGACTTCTCTGATTACAGAGTTCCAGTTCCATCTTTGCTCTATTGGTTCTTTCTAGGAATATAGGACCAAACTATAGATCTTTCTACATAGACTGAGCTGAGGTTTCATTCATTATTTAGAGCCTTCTCTGTCAGCCCCATTGTATTAAAGGGGTATTATTTGAATAGGAAGTAGCTTCCCGGGCCCGAGAACATGATGTGTGTGTTCCTCTGTCATTGTATGTTTCAGTGGGCCTCATTCGTCTGCCTCAGCAAGCCAGGGGGCTGAAAGAGAATTTCCATTTTATGAATATTTAATACATAATAAAGTTTTCAATTTTATTCTGTTCAAGCCAAAGGGGCAAAATGTGGTGAAGCTAACTCAAGGACACAGCACAGAATAGTTTTTTTTTTTTTTTTTTTGAGGTGTCAAAGTATGGTTAATGTCAACCCACCACCTCATTATCTATTGTATTACACACACATTAAGAGTGCTTTACCTCTTCATCTTTAAGAGTTCCATATCATGCCTTTTTCCCCTTTTACACAGTCTCCTGATGCTGCATTACTGTACGATCGTTGCATATCGAGGCTGCTTGTTGTGTCTGTGGTGACCTGGCATAGCTCTGTGTGAGACACCCAGCTGGGAGTGCCCCTGAATCAACTTGGGATTAGCCCAGGATTGTTTGGGATTACTTGGGGATGGAGGGGGATTAGCATTGACTGCCTGTTTTGGGGGCGTTAGGGGCATGGGCAGGCCAAATTGCCCCTGTCTCAGAGTACAGGAGGCTGACATAACCACACCCACGGTGGAACCACCTGTAACCTGACCTATTCTTAGGTTGTAAAGCACACACACACAAACAGAATGCACACAAAAAGAATGACAAAAACATGTGCTGAAAATTGTATGTCAGAACGCGAGCAGCCAGCGATGATGACGGTGGAGATGATGCCATGTCTGGCTACCATCTGAAATCTCTCAAATCTCTCTAGCAGGTGGATTCATCAGATAAAGAGGGTTTGGGATGATGACAAATCCCTCCAAGTTCAGTGGGAATGCTCTTCCCTCATAGATGGGGATAAATCGAGATTTGAATCCAACAGGTCACACAGAGTGGCAGTGCAAAGTGGTTCATCTCTCTGAAAGATGTCCCAGTTACAACCGGCAATGGTGGAACACCGTGAAAGCTTACATATGTTTTAAATCAGTCAAGCACAGGATTTTGTGGAGGGATGATTTGGAGCGGTGTGATTGGTGGATGATCCTGCCACAGTGCGACAGGGAGTTGGCGCGGCACGTAGAGAAGTCGTCAGAAGCAGGGAGCGGGCATCCCCTGCGGAACTGCACTGCCAAGATGAAAGGGTGCTTAGTGTTAGAGCGGCAGCATCAAACAGCCACCTCCTCTTGCATCCTTCCCCCCATCCCCCACTCTCCCTCCATTTCTCTCTCTGACTCTTGACTCTCACCACAATATGATATAGTTCTGCTGTTGCACATTTCCCCGGTTGCCATAGTTACCCAATGCCTGAGGTGTCACAACAAGATAACCCAAGGAGACATTCACAGATCACCTGAATTCAGCTCGCCTCCCATTTATGTTTTCCCTGCTGCAATTTGATTTATTTGTTTCCCTGCCATGCAGTTCTGTCTGAATACAAATAATCCACAACATAATAGACTATAGAAGAGTGATATCCCTTTCTTCTAAAACACACTGTTGTACATAAATATTACCACAACATAGGAGACGCTTTCAAGTTGATATTTTCAAGAGTTAGCATCAAACAGCAGCATGTACAACAAAGAGCAGAAATGCTACAGGAACATTTTAGCAACCCTTTAAGATGTAAATGATAATGACAGAAAGAATGCTTGATCTTATGAATTACTGAACCATTGACTGCACCTTCAGGCATACAGGATAATGGGAATGTAATTGGTAGCACGCTTTATAAGAGAAGGGGGAGAGATTGAGCGCAGAGGTGAAAAATGACTTCTGCTCAAAGAATTGTGTAAACCAAGAGAAGAAAATAAGTAGGAAAGTTGAAATTTGTAGCTCTCAGTGACAAAAGAGGACGAGGATGTGATAAAGACAGAGCAAGGGAAGGGGATAGAGATAGGCGGTGAAGGTAGATGTCAGAGGGTGGGATACATCCATTAGCCTTCCTTGCTCCTGGCTCAGTGTTGCAATACAACCAACCCCCACCCCCATCATACAGGCTAAAATAGTGAAAGAGACAAGTCTGGAAATAAGCCAGACTGGCACCAACTTCAAACATTCAGTACACTCAAGCTCAGCGGCTTACATCAGCCCAGCTAAAGGGAGAAGCAGTGGTTAGATGGAAAAGAAAGTGGGAGGACTGACATGCAGAAAGAGAATCTCTCAAGAGTGATGTCTGAGGTCAAGTTAGGTTGGATCAAGTTGACTGCATCTTGTTTTATGACAATTTAATAAGAGCTAAGTTTTGAGACAGATTTGCACCAGCAGTTCCTCCCAAGAACCATGGAGCTGACACAAAAAATGTGAAAATGTTTCTGTTCTCAATTTCAAATATCATTCTGAAATGCAAATTTTCACACAATAACATTTAAGTGTGTACATTTATATAAAGTTATTTTGATATGTCTCACATTTCTCTCTTTTATCTCTCTGCAGAACTCCATTCGGCACAACCTCTCTCTTCACACCCGTTTCATCCGGGTACAGAATGAAGGAACAGGAAAAAGTTCATGGTGGATGCTGAACCCTGATGGAGGGAAGATGGGCAAGGCCCCAAGGAGACGAGCAGTTTCCATGGATAACAGTACGAAATACCTTAAAAGCAAAGGTCGCATCAGAGGCAAAAGAGTAGGTCGCCCTGGGGTTGGAGCAGGAAATTCTGTTGTGGGGCTCCAGAGTTCCCCAGACCATGGCAGCCCATCACTAAAAAGCCTCTCGGGAGCTGGAGGTACATCTGGAACAGATGGAGAGTTTGATGCTTGGACAGACCTACATTCCAGGGCCAGCTCATCAGCTTCCACTCTAAGTGGACGTTTGTCACCTATTCTTGCCGAAGGAGAACCAGAAGAACCAGAAGAGGGGGGCCTATCCTGTTCTACCTCCCCTCACCTCTATCCCTCACCAACCAGTGCCCGCTCTCCATCCATGGCAGCAGGGAATCATTGTCCTCCTCTTGAGCAGCTGCCACAGCTGGCTAATCTCACAGGTGCTATCAGTTTGGATGAGCCAATGATAGAAGACGGATATCATCATCATCGTCCACAGCAGCAGCAACACCAGCAGCATCCAGCTGTTGGGAGGCATAAGCACCAAACATCGGTGTACCACTACAACTCTGGATTGAAGGGGCAGGCTTCTTATGGTGCAGGATATGGTGTGACCGGCATGAGCATGCTTCACCATCATTCTCCCATGCAGACCATTCAGGAGAACAAGCCAGCCAGTTTCTCTGGAACTATGCGAGCATACTCCAGTACAAATGCGCTGCAAAGTTTATTAACAAGTGGTTCTGCTGGGCAACAATACTGTTCCAAGGACATGATGATGGGACAGGAAAGGGAAGGGCATCCGATGATGGGTCAAGCAACAAACGGAACAGGATCCAACCATAACAGCCACAACCCTGTCCATCATAATGACCACAGCCACACTGGAGCTCACAGCCATAACAGAACTCACAGCCATACTCCTAATCATAACTGCAACAACGTAACCAGCCACAACTCACCTCACAGCCTCGCTCACAATAGTCACAGCCTCAGCCAGAGCCATAACCACACCCCACCTCAAGCGGCACCCCTGACACCACGCGGAAACAGCAATCAGTTACAGACTTATAATCACAAATCTCCCTACCTGTACAGTCCCCCATCACACGCCCACCTCCCTGCTTCTACTACTCTTCCACCAAACCCTGCAGGTATGCTTGGCATGCCCCAGGACTCCTGCCATGTGGCCACCACCCCGCACCCTCGTCACAATCATTACCCAGACTCACAACACCAGGTCATGACTAACGGACTATACCACCATGCTCAGGGGATGGGCAACGGTAGTGTTGGTACAAACTACCATAGCTATCACCAACCTTACCACGAGAGACTACCGGCCGATCTGGACATTGACATGTTCCAAGGCAGCTTGGACTGTGATGTGGAGTCGGTACTCCTCCATGACATTATGGACTCTGGGGAAGAGATGGACTTTAATTTTGACTGCTCCCTTGCGCAGGGAGTGGGCATCGGCATGGGGATGGGCATGGGTGTGACTATGGGCATGGGAATGGGCAGTCTATCTGGTTCACAGCAAGCCCATAGCAACCAGAGCTGGGTGCCTGGTTAAAGTCACAGGTGACACATCATACATCTTCTTACCTGACTACCCCACCCATTAAGCACTGTGTTCAACTGTGACATTCCTGACTTAACACAGACTATAGGACCAACAGTCCCTTGTCTTTTTGTTGTCTTTACATTTGTATTTTTTTAAATCCCCCACATTCATACAGAGATATGGTTCACGTCAGATTACGCTTTTTTTTCATATCAGTCGTACTGTGATGACAATCTCTCAGCTGTGCTTGCCCAACGTTGCTTCTCATCTACCATGAGAACTGAACTTTGAATGCACTTTATTGCAAGTGGGTCACATCTCACGGTGCAATGCCTTCACAGAGCAGCTCAGGCAGAGCTTGGCATGTTTTGTAAGGTGGCTACAACATTTGAGAGAATCAGAAAAGACATTCATAAGCTTCATAAATTTAACTTCATACAGTAATTTTTCCAAATTTGTACAAACTATGATCTACAACTAATCAAATTTTATACATAGTAAGTTACTAACGTCCAGTTTAACAGTTTATCAATTAGCAAAAAATTTACATATTTATAGTTTAAAATTATTTATTTTTAGTTGCTCAGTGATTTATGGATTTCTGCACAAAGTCCTTGGTGCTTTGACTTTTCTTATGGGTGCAATTTTTTATTTACACCCCATTGATATTGGTTGGAGAATATAATCAGTCATTAAATGGATGCCATCATTAGTGGCCGGCATGCAATTTGGTGAATTAAAATGTTGTATCACTTTGTCTCACCTGGGCTTTGCATGCTGGGTTGTCGCTCTCTCCTCCTGTCCATTCGTGGAGACAAAGCGACCATTCTTCACACCAAGCCATCAATGTGACCTGATTGAAATTCAGCATCTTGCTTTTAATCTGCAAAGTGATGCGGCAGCAATGTGTCATCATTGAGAATCCAACGCACTGTCCTCTCTTCTATCACCCCTGCTTGTTCAGGCCACTGCTTGCCTCTCCAAACACATCGCGCCAAAAAGCAGTCAGACAAAATGGTGATTAATGCCAAGTCAATCTGCCTGCTGTCCTGCACTGCGAAGAGCCAATCTCACTGTTCGATGCCTCCTCAAAAATGGAAAACAAAAGAAAGCTGGAGACAATGATAGAACAAAAGCCTGTTGTGTTAGTAAGATCATTTTTTTTTTAGGTTTCCATGCTTTTTGGATATGTGTGTCTAAAACAGGAAGTGAACTGATATTCTAAATCAGGGAAGGGCAGCTCCAGGCCTCGAGGGCCGCATCCCTGCATGTTTTCCTACATACCATGCTTCAGCATGTTCTAATTGGCTGGACACACTGAACCAGATAATCAGTCATGAGTAGGGCTTGGACATCTGAAAATCATGCAGACACTGTGGGCCTCGAGGCCTGGAGTTGCCTATCCCTGTTGTAAATCATCTCCATTATCTGTGTTCTGTTTGCTATACTCTGAGCTTTAAACACTTCATCAGCAGCAAAGGAGAAATTGAACAAGTTTGAGCACCGAGTCCACATCATCCAGGGGTTGTATCGCCGCAAAGCCATCTGCATCCACATTTAGTGTATTTATTCTGTTGTCTTGTAGTTGCTGTTGTATTGTTGAAGTTATAAGGACAGATGAGGACATGACTGAAACATCCATATTGTAAGGATTGCATTCATTGGTGAAACAATGCTGGTATAGTGCAGTATGACCTTCCTGAGCTCCAATAGTGAGCACGTCTATTAAATGTGCTCTGCCCAGTTGTTTCTGTGTTTGTGAGTGGGGGAGTCTGCTGCTTGTTTTTCACTGGCCTTGAGATAAAAAAAAGAAAAAAAAGAAAAAAGAGGACACCCCCCGAGTCTCTAGTTCCCTCAAGGAGACTCTCCGATCTATACTGCACAAAAAAACGTGTTCGTATGAAGGGGGTGAGGGTTAAGGGTGGAGTGGGGGGTTATTCTTGCAGCCAAAGGTCAAGCATGGTACAGACTATCAGACCCATCATTGAGATAAATTATTTTATTTCAGGGGCTTTAACCGTGCTGGGTCCTGCTAATTGCAGCGGGGAAAAAGTGTGGGACTTTAAAAGCTTCACAAAGCCACTGTCTTAAATTCTATGCTACAGACATTTAGCAATCCCCTGGAAAGAGAGCTATATATGATGTCTAATTTTCTCATATTTATTTATAAAAGAGACTGGTATTTGTCCTTCCTAAATGTGATAGTCGTTTGAGTCCACTCCTGTCCCTTCCTGTTTTCTTTCTTTGCTTTCTAAGATGTCATTCTTCTTTTGCCTGTTTTACTTAATTTTCTTTTGTACAAAATCTATATATAAAAATGTACAATAGTTTTTAAAAATCTCAAAAGGAATATCAGTTTTGTTGTCTATTTCTTTTTTTTAAGAGAATGTATCTCATCATCTGGTGACTGTTAAATAAATCAAATTTAAAGAAAAAAAAGAGTCTCTGCTACTTTTCCTAAATACTTTCATAGATGTTTTTTATTTAAAAAATAACGCAGCAAAGTGACCTTTTCCTTACAAATCTTGTAAGTATTAAGTGGATTTTGAGGAGCTATTTGCGTTTATCATGTAAGATTCTGCTGCTTGCTTACAAAGCCTGATACACTGAAAAAGTGTTTGTTCGTTTTGTTTGTTTTTAAGAGACGTCCCTTTTCACGCAGCGGTGACAACCTCTACTTGCTGTCATATTTATTGGGTCACCCTATCGCACCCTGTCTTGCAAATTATCCTACTTATAAATCATGGAGGGGCCTGACATTTTTAACTTCGTTTGCCACTGCTGCAATCAAGTATTTGAACACCTGTCAATCAGCTGGAACTCTAACCCTCAAAGACCTGTCAGTCCGCCTTTAAATAGTCCACCTCCGCTCCATTTGAAGGCAAAAAAAGGATGAGAACCATCCCAAGAACACCGTCCCTACTGTGAAGCATTGGGGTGGTAGCATCACGCATGCACGTGGGACAGGACGACTGCACTGTATTAAGTAGAGGATGACTGGAGCCATGCACTGCAAGATTTTGGGGAATAACCTCCTTCCCTCATTTAGAGCATTGAAGATGGGTCATGGCTGGGTCTTCTAACATGACAATGACTCAAAGCACACTGCCAGGATAATCAAGGAGTGGCTCTGTAAGAAGCCTATCAAGGTTCTGGAGTTTCTAGCCAGTCTCCAGACCTAAACCCAACAGAAAATCTTTGTAGGGAGCTCTGTCTTTCTCAGCAAGAGCCCAGAAACCTGACTGATCTAGAGAAGATCTGTGTGGAGGAGTGGGCCAAAATCCCTCCTGCAGTGTGTGCAAACCTGGTGAACAACTACAGGAAACGTTTGACCTGTGAAATTGCAAATAAAGACTGTGCCAAATATTAACACTGGTTTTGTCAGTTGTTCAAATACTTATTTGCAGCAGGAGCATAAAAAGTAAATAATTGAAAAAGCCGTACGATGTGATTTCCAGATTTTTCTTTTAGATTATGTCTCTCACAGTGGACATACACCTAAGATTAACATTTCAGACTCCTCCATGATTTCCAGGTGGGAGAACTTGCAAAATTACAGGGTGTTCAAATCCTTATTTGCCTCACTACATATGGAATCATCGACTGTTAACATTAAACTTTCATTTTTTAAAAGGATAATTCCTGGTGGCCAAAATGAGGCTAACACAGAGCCAGACAAATTTGCCTTGATTGAAGTAATGTATGTGTTTGTGCATGAAAGTGTGTTACAGGGCTTGTTATGGCACAAGAATCG
The DNA here is from genome assembly GCA_036245035.1 of Adrianichthys oophorus. Lineage (NCBI taxonomy): Eukaryota > Metazoa > Chordata > Actinopteri > Beloniformes > Adrianichthyidae > Adrianichthys > Adrianichthys oophorus. Next base: position 7,357,578 of record BSAI01000207.1, read on the forward strand.
GTATAGGTTGGCCACAGCTGTCCCGGTCCCTTTGGAGGCGTTTTCACAGGAGTAGTGTGCAGTACTGCACTGCCATACTGCCAGGCCCCAGGGGAGCCTTCGCCTCCTCTCTCTCTCACACACACACACACACACAAAAGGCAGACAGCACACCAAATGTTTGTGCGCACATTTGAAAATACCACAAATTCACACATTCACACAAAGAAGTGTGCAACATAGTTATGAAACTACACAGGCGCACACGCTCAAACAGATATTTCTCACTTAGATGTACACTTTTAATTGACTCCTTTTTGCAAAACAGCTCTGTAGGGAAAAGGTGAGAAAAAGAGAGAACGAGAACAATAAAGGTGTGGATGGCGATGGCCAAGCAACTTATATTTACAGCTGAATAAGTTATTTCTTTCACTTATGTTAGGGCGTGCGATGTGCTCAGACACGGTTAAGTGACTTTATAAAATGTTTTATAATTTCAAAAATGAGACCAATCTGAGTGTGATTGAGTGTAACTGAGACTGTGATCCTGGCATGAGGCCAGACTCTAACTCTTTTCTGTCTATCTCCAGAGAGACGTGGAGGTTTGAGTAGACAAGAAGGTAGTTTGGTCCAGGTGCGGTGCCTCGGGGAGGTTCTGCTCTTCTGTTCCTCATTATCAGACAGGCAGAGAGAAGCTGTGTTACAGTGTCATTATTCATCCACTCAAGCATCTGGGAGTGGGTTTTTCCTTACTCTGTGTAGTTGATACAGTTGTAGAGACTGCCCTTGCAGCTAAAGGCTGACTGGGGACACTGTTAACTGCTTACAGACAGACCCACCCAGACAAGACTCCAGGGTGCAGGTGTCCTTGAGTGCTTATGAGGATTCAGCATTTCCTAGTTTGCAGCTGAGGTACAAAAAAAGATACACAGTTAGGTTCCTAAAGATCTGTTTTATTACTTTTTTAAAAAATTTGCTTTCTTTTTGCTTAAATTAAAAAAAATGTACATACACTTGCATACATTTGTTATACATTATTCTCTTAGTTAAAAGTTGTGAACTACGCCCCAAAAAAGCATAAACATTAGAATAAATTACCCCTAATACATTTTAAGATGAATAAGATGCATTCAAAGGTAAATGCATTTTAATTTTTAACTGGCCTATCAAAAAACACGAGTGAAAAAGGGTAACGTGAGGATGGAGCAGTGATTGTATAAGAGGACTGGACTTAGCGAGTGTGGTCACCCACAGAAAATAACTTCCGGTTGCAACCAAATGAAGTAAATTCAGTTGCCAGACATCCTCAGTAGCTGCGATTGGTCGGTGTCTGTCTGGGTCTACATTTACTATGGCAACCATTCTCTCCAATCAGGAAGGAGCATGTTAGAAGGCCACACCCATTCAACCGAAAGCAGGCTGTTAAGCAGCAGTGCTTAAGATCACGTAAGCACGTGATCTTACAATGAACATTACATTGAATGTTCATTGTAAGATCACGTGCTTGAAATATTGTGAAAAAGATAGTATTAACAAGAAAATGTTAAAAAAAATGGAATCAGAGCAAGAATGATTATTCTGACAAATATAATGATTGATTCAATGCTGTTTATTTCTCTATAGAAGTCTATAAGAATTTTGGCTTTTTGGAACCAGTGGGTGGTTCATATTTGGAACGTGAGGAGGCTGTGATCCAGTTCTCATATACAGTCAATGGGATGGAGACACACATCGAAGAAGTCAGAACAAATGTCTCGCTTTCCCAGAGGTTTTAAAGAGCTTTACAAAAATGAACTCTTATTTTGCCCATAGAGTGGGCATCACATGAACCAGGAAACAACTAAAGCTTCCTTAACTGATAAAACTATTTTCATATTATTATTTTTTAATTGAAAAACAAGCTTTTTTCGAGTAATCTCTCATAAAATAGGAAACAAATCACACAAGTGTTCAAAGTTAACATGAGAAAAGCAGAGCAACCGTTCAATGATTAAAGGTGTATTTTTCTTTAGAGACCCGCTCCAATGAAAATTGTCTTTGGTGTCAACATGTTTTTGCAGCATTTTTAAAAAGAAATGTATCCATGATAGGCCCAAGCCAGGATCTTATTCTGCCGGTCCCTAGCCAGGATAAATACAGAGGGCTGTGTCAGTAGGGCAATTGGACGTAAAATTTTTGCCAAAATAAATATGCAAATCAGACTTTATTAAGCTGATTCACTGTTGTGACACTCAAAGAGAAAAACCTAAAAGAAAAAAAGACAAAAAAATGTAGCATCAAGAAATTATAATTATTTTCGAAATTTTCTCAAACAACGCAATCAAGACTTTTTTAATCTTAAGGATACATGTTACAGAATTTACATTTGAAAGGTTAGTGACTTTGTATACTTTTGTTGTCAGAATATTGTTTGAAAAACAACATCTGTTGATCTCACATACCTCCTTGGAACCAATCCAAGGCGCAGGGTCAGTGATGGAAGAGATTGTCAGAATGGCCTCTGAGAGTTATCTGCTGAAAGCATTGTTGAAAGCTGTGGGACTGCAGCGCACCAGGACAATATCGTGCTATAGCAGAGATGATGGACGGATGGAAACCTTTATATTTGCTCAATATATTGCAGTTTTTCTGAACAAAATTATGAAGCTTAAATAAAACCAAAGAAAAGATAACTTGTTTCTTTAAAACAATCAATTCCAACTGTCAAATAGATAGTAAGAAAACAATAATTTAAATATTAAACTTTATGAACTCTTGTTGCAGATGTCCTCACCCAAATACAAGCAAAAGGTAGCATTTGTAAACATTAATAACTCAACTAAAGCTTCCCAGCCAGTCTGGGTAGCTGACATAAACACTGACCTTAAATATAATTTATGACAAAAGGTTAGTCCAGGTTTTAATTATATGACAATCAAATTTAAATTTCTTAAAAAACAAATCCAGAAAAAAACTTATTTTGATGATTTTAGTGTTTTTTAACAAAAATCCTTAAATATAAACAGAAGACTCTTTTGAATCAGAAGATGCAGACCAAAAAAAAATTATCATCCACTTCATAACACTTCAGTGAATAAAAATAGTTACTTGGAGGCTTATAACAGAGCCAGCAGTTTGGATTTTATCTAGCTCTAATGCACATGAGGCACCACAAGTAGGAAAATGAGCAGAATGGAACAGTAAAATTGATTTGCAGCCTAAATAACTGAGAACCTTGGTTTAACAATTGAGGAAATCAGACAATGTTAACTGTTGACTGTTTCCGTTAAGGACACATATTTCTTAATTCACCAAAAGAAAAGCATCATGTTGGAAAATTGTGGGCATTTTTAGTTGGAGTGTCCCTGAATAAGACCGTGAATCTCTGCGTGGTACTTAGTCTTAAGCATGTCCCGAAGAACCTCTGCATTGGTGATCTACAGGTTTGAATGGTGAAACACCTTTGTGTTTAAAAATCGTTTTGAAAAAAGGATTAAAAATTAGCAAAGTACATTTTTAAACCAATATGTGTTCAGGTGTCGGAGCCTTCATCACAACCAGTCTCTACTTTGGATTGAATCGACGCTTCTAATGAACAAAGGTTTTTACACATGCATTTTGTTTTAAAGACAATTTGTGAAATTGGGATTTATTAAAAACAGATTATTTTGTTTAAGTCTTAACTTCATAACCTCAGAAAATAAAAAAAATAAAAAATCTGCATTTTTACCAAAAAACTCTGCAGTATCATCTAATCTAGGCTAGAAATGAATGACATCAGGTAATTGTTTGTAATGCAAATCTGAGAAAAACCATAGTGGTATGTTTAAACTCATATTATCCGAACAACGCTGTAGCTGTAGCAACGCTGTGTTTTTCTTGTCTGTGTTTTGTTATTTGTTCCTAATCATTTTTAATTTATACTTAAATCATGCTTTTACAGTTCATTTTTATTGAGTGCCTTTTGTTTTTCTTTAAGATGCTTTTTTTTTAAGATGCTTATTTGCCTAAAGTCTCTTCTTGTTCAGGTTCATAGTAATTTGTCTCTGTTTTGTTAATGGATAAATATTAAAGAGGAATGGTTTTGCTTTTTATCACCATTGGATGGTTGTTCCTGTTTCTTTGCATGTTTGGGCACTAAACCAAAACGTGTCTTCTTAGTATATGAAGTTCATCATATTTTATGCCTTAATGTGACAGTTTCCATTTAGTTTTTCAGAAAAATACTAATATATTATTTGGCTGTGTAGTGTAAAAAAGTGTATACTTCAAAAAGGGTTACCTAAAAATTAGAGCAAAACACCACTAGAAAACCTTAAGAAAAGTAATAAAGTTAACTGTCAATGCAGCTAGTAATATTTAATTAACAAGAAAACTATAATGAAATAACAAAATCCACACAAGCATTAAAAAAAGAAAAAACAAGGTAAAAAAAAGCTGTTAGAATGACATCAAATTGAGTGTTATACATCCCAATAATAGGTAGTTTTAAGAAAATGGTGTGCACTTTTTTGAGTTTTTATGTAAATAAATGTACGATAGTTCATTTTGATCACCATGACAAAAAACTGGTGTAATTTGTGGAAAAGACTCACTTTAGAATAAATTATGAACAAAATGACAATACATTCTTGGTACAATCCTCATAAAATCACAAACTAACTTCTTTTCTTTGAACAAAAATCTAAATTTTTGTCTCCAATATAGTAACAACGAATGTTATTCTAACTCACCGACTTTTATTGAACTTTAAAATAACATCCTTAAAATTGAACCAAAAATTACAGTGCAATTTGAGATTTTTTGAGTCTTACATTTAGTTTTTTCTATCATTAAGAGCATGTAACAACAGGATTTTGACTCATTTTAGTAATAATTATATTTATCTCTAGATCCCAGCTCTTAATGAAACAAAAACATCTCAACTGATTTTGAGAAAGAAAAAGCAAAGATATATGTTAAAATAACTTTAAACCTGATAAAAAAAAAAGAGAAAAAAGAAAAAGTTTGAAAACTGTGCAAGGATCAAATAGTTTGCAGTGTTATATTCTGTAATTTGAAATTGTGAGGATTGAACTCTTCAGTTGGGCTCTTGGTTTTAAACTGACTCTGTCCGCTGTTTTCCCTCTGTCAGTCACACCAGGTTTATGTTGCCAATCATCCAGAGCTGTGTTGATTTGTGTTAGGGCTCCTCAGTGGACAGTTTTTACAGTAAGTGTCTGGTTGTCAGTTCTTCCTTTTCAGGTCACCTGTTTTCTCACTTTTTTGGATCTCTTTGGGTTTTCTAATGTTTAAATGTGAATATTAAAATGTTTACGCTTCTGCTACCGAGCCTGGTCTCATGCATATTGTGTTCCTGAAAAAAAAATCCACATTTTTTTAGTTTTGCACTTAGAGGATGTTAGAAGCCAAAGTTTTGATTGTAAAATTCTTAAAAACAATTGACTTACAGACGCCTTTTTGTCTTGAAATATATGCACAAAAGCACCCATCAGTATTCCATATTTCTGAAAGTCTATGGTATTTTATTAATAAAATGTTATCTTTTTTGGTTAAAGTGTCACGGTCATCTACTGAGTTTTCACATTAAATGGCTCTTTTGCTGTGTTTTTTAGAGAGCCTGTGGTGTAGGAAAAAATCAATTCCGTGAAATATCGCGATGTTTCATTTGGCGACTTTTGTATCGATTTAAATTATGCCAAGACGATATTGAATTATTTATGAGCAAACATGTAGTTTAGCGTCTTACTTTTGTTTTCCGCTTAAAACCCCCAACCACTAGTTGGCAGCACACCAACACCTTGCCTTTTTGAAGCAGCTCCACATCCTACTAAAACAATGACAAGATCTCGCGAGAAGCATCTGGGGTTAAGTGCTGAGTTATTGTTACTACTTGATCTGTAACAGCTATGAGCTTAATGTGACTATAAAACTTAGTTAACTTGTGGTGGGTACCGAACCAAAACTCTGTGCCAAGTTGCTGCCAGCATAGTACAAAAATGTGGATTTCAGTGCTGCACAAGAGCACTGAATAATATAAAAACGAGTGACACCGTGCAGACGTCCAGCACAAGGAGCTACCCTTAAAATGCTGAAGGCAAAGCAAGCAACAGTTTTGCTATTTTTCAGAGAAAAATATTTTAAGTTAGTGACCCGATGGAAATGAGTAACGTGTACAATGCGATGAAAAAAAGACTGTCATTGCAGCGATGAGCGGTGAATCCATGTTTATTTCCACCAGTTTGAAAATGGAGCTGCAGACTGTCAAGGAAATAAAGAATTTTAGTCACATTTAAGTGCTCTCTCTCACCCTGTCACACAGCTTCATCTGACTTAACTGTTTCTAGAAAGAATTGTCGAGTTTCTCATTTTTATTATTTTTGACGCGCCTGTTCAAACACCGTTCGGGCGCCTGAACAGTTTTAAAAGTACCAGTTTGGCTACATTTGACAGTGATGGAGCTTAATTTCCTCAATCATACATATAGAACCTTTTTGGTTAAGACACATTCTTACAGAAGTTATTATGGCCCGCAGCAGCAGGGGTCCTGTCGGCAAGGACCGTATTGTTTTTACACGTACGAAAAGACCCAAAAACTTACAAAAAGCCTTTGACCGACCTGAAGGAACAGGCCTTTAATTTATTTTTAATACTGAAAAATATTTTATTGAGGAAATCAGACAATGTTAACTGTTGACTGTTTCCGTTAAGGACACATATTTCTTAATTCACCAAAAGAAAAGCATCATGAATTTGCTCGGGTAAAAGCAACTTGCATTTAAAATACAGTAGCAGTGCTTAACATTCTGATCATTAAATACAATTTTTTGTTTTAATCAAAGTGTAGGTGTATCAATATTCAGTTAGGTTTTCTAAGTCATACTCTTTTAAAAAAAGGTGAAATATTGCTTCTGATACTGTTGGGATGTATCCGAAAAAGTATCGCATCTTCACCTGTATCGTGATACGTATCATATCGCCAGACTCTTGCCAATACACACCCCTACTGAGGTGTCACCACATACTGCAAAACAAATGCCATCTCCAACGATTTCCCCCCATTTATTACCCCCCTTTTTACCCCTCCTAATGATAAAACAGTGGACATAACATGGCCACCTTCCCCTGGGTGTCCAAAGCTGCAGATGTTTTTCTGATTACAGAAACTAAATGACCTGTGATGAAATCCCCTCGATGTTCTTCTCCTTTGCGTGTTATTAAACCAATCACTGTCCTTAATGACTCCAAACCCCCCTCCCCTCTTCTCTCACTTTACCCCATTTCACCTTTATCCAGCGCAGACAGACGAGGCAGATCTAATCAGATATTTCTCTTCCCCTCCGTTATGATCCACTCATCAGGAGTGGGAGATGAGGAGAAGTGGGTGCAAAGAAGGGAACGGGGGTGTGAGGAGAAGGGGGGGGGGGGGTAAAACAGGGGTGATGACATAATTAATGGCAAATTAATGTTCCACCTGAGCAACAACATCACCTCATCTCCCTCGTGTATCTTTTTTTTTTTTTTTTGCTTCCCTATCTTTTTTCTCCAAAACACATCCAGCCTGCTCCACCACCCCTCCCCCTCCATATCTAGACACATGTGGCCTAATCTCACACGTGGGGGAGCTCATCTCGGCAGCAGCTAACTTAGCTCTCTCTTGCACACAATGCAACGTGGAGTGCTAATAGGGGGTAGGGGGTGTTGGTGAGGGGTATCGGGGCAGGGGCCTGATTGCTGCCTCTAATTACGGCTTGATACTAAAGAGTAATTAATGAGTCTTTGGCTGATGGTAGCAGCTTTGGAGCGCCAGATTTGATTGCAGGAGATAAGAGCTGTTTCTGCAGAGGCTGTGCAAGATCCCGAGGGACGAGCAAGCATACAGGCACTCAGGCATCCACACACAAACACACACACATTCAACACACACACTCATAACTTCCACTGCTGCATCTGATGATTTTTCCTTTTTTTTTTTTTTTATTTTGCTAAACAAGTCACTTAGGAAGAAAAATAACATAAAACCCAAAACAGACTCTAGAAAAGACACGACTGAAGTAATATATTGCCTAAAAATGTCATTACACAAATTTTGTACATCTAACTTTTTTCTAAAAATGTTTTTTTTTTTAAGTCGGAAATACATCGTGACCGCCTAATGAAGTAGGCAAAGCATGAACAGGAGAAAAATCCCAGTTCTACCAGAAGATGAAATCAATATCCACCAGTATTCTGCTACATACTGTCTACAGGCATCTTGTCAAAGGTACAGCTTGTAAACAAGTATTTGGCAAAATATTAGTTTTTTTTCCGAGCCCCCACTATTTTTACCTAGTGCTGATTTTAGAAAATTCTTATTAAACCCAAAGTGAAACATCAAGTTATTTTTTATTTTCTAGCTGAGGAGGCAGATACATAAAAGTGTTTAAACTTTAAATAAATTTTCTTTACTCATACTTTGCTCACTGTATTTCAGAAAGAAATCTTTTCAAAATGCCTAAAAGCTGTGCTAACTAAAGAAGAAACATTTGTCAAACAAGACAATAAATTATGGATACACGTTTGAGTGTCAGGAAAAGCACAGAAACATTATTTTTAATATTATTTTCTTTAGCAGAATGCTAACATTTCCTATTGCTCATATAAAGTCATGATGAGCAAAGCTACATTAGCTACCTGCCTGTTTATAGTGTAAGATCATTTAATTAAAAATGTTTTGGATGGATTTGTCATTTATTTAGCTAGGCAACAGACTGTGGTTTATTTGGTTGTACCAAACCATTTATATTTAAAACTAAAAGGCAATGACAAATGTTTAAAGTCCCACTCTGATCATCTTTTGATCTATTGTAAAAGTGTTCCTAGTCGTTAATTAAAATATAAGGTTTTTTTGCGAAAAAAAAAACCTGTGTCAATTTTCTAGGAGATAGTTTCTGCAGAGCAGCAGGAGTTCAAAAGAAATTCATCTCTAAGTGTATGCACAAAGTCTTCCCACACTTCCCATCATCAGTGATTAATAATATTATATAATACTCAAAATCTGCTCAAATAATTACAGGATTACGTACTTTTTGACCACTTCTGGGTTTTCTTTTTGACAGTAAAATGCAGTGACCACTTTCCAGTTTCCTTTTTTGCTTGAAAAAACTTTTTTTTTGTGGAAATGTCATAAAAAGAGCAAAAGAAGACTGTTAAGAGAGCTATTGGTACCTGTATGACAGAAAAGAAATAAAACACGTGAGGCTAAAAGATTGAAGTCTTGGCAAATAAAAATCCAAACTAACACAAAGTCTGTTTGTGACAGTGTGTGTTTGCTTACGGAGGACAAAAAGTGAGAGGAGATGAAATGTGTGTGGGGCTGTGGGTAAGGGATAGACAGAGAGACAGCGTGCTGAGGAGTGTCTCTAAAACAGGGGCAGCTGTAGTGCAGTTAATGAGGCCTGCAGTCCAAAGCCTAGTGAGTGATCATTCTGTGTGTGTGCGTGCGCATGAGCGTGTGTGTGTGTGTATATCTCAGGAAAGGGACATCCTGTAAGTGTGTATGTTAAGATAAGTTACCAGCGTGCAGTCTTGCTTGACCCTGAGTCAGTCTGTCACCTGGAACCAACGGGCCTCAGAGAAAAAGGGAGCGGGAAGGAGGATGGAAGGATAAAACAGAAGCACAGGCAGAGTTCTTTCCTTGTTTTTTTTTTTTTTTTTTAAAGGCGGCGCCTCTCACTCAGCTGAATAACTGCAACAGACTTTCAGCATGGCTGCTAACAAGCTCCCTGTCTGTCTCTCACAGTCTTTCTCACCTTCTTCCTCCCTTCAGTGTCTTTCTCTCATACTCGTTACCCCTTCGTCTCTCTGCCCTTTCCAAAGTGGCACTTTAATGAACAGAGTGTATGCATTCAGTGGCCAGGTTACCATAAGAGATGCCACACAAGAGCTTCTTATTATTAAAAGTATGTAAAAAAAAAAGAGAAGTAGATAAGCTCCTGCTTTTCACAGCTCACCCCCACAGGGAGCTAAGCTGACAGACGACAGAAGTCCATTGCATTCATAGTACCATGTTACCTGCTACTAGCTGCCCCCTCACTGACTCCCCAATAGACTTTTTTTCATAGACGTCTAAGAGATTATTACCTGCCCATAGTAGGAAAAACAACCCTTTCCTGGAGCTGAAATAAAGATGATTACATATGTATGTTGTTCATGAAAGCAGCTTTTGAAATCTGAAAATATCAAGACCAAACAACAGCTGGTGCAGGTCTATTTACCTACTAATTATAACGCAATTATACATTTAAGAAAACAGACATTTGTGTTATATTGACGCCTGAACATCTTATTTTTTTATTATATCTGTTCAGAATCATAAACAAATGACCTGATGACCTGCAAAACATCAACCATGACTCTGAAATGACAACAGGACCCCAAAGTCAAGAGGCACTGCTTTTAGAGCCAATCACTAGAATCTTCAGGATTATGTGAAAAGAGTTTGCACCAAACAGCCAAAAACACATAATACTGAATGAAGTAGATCCACCAGTGTGGGACAGTAAGTTAACAGCAGCCAGGAGCCAAAACTCCTCAGACGCAATAGTAGGTAAACTTTTTATCCCTAATGTAACTTCAGAAATATATCTGGACAAAATTCTAAGTTCTTTAGAAGGAACAAATAATGCTTGATTTTTGCAGGAATTAACAGTTAAAAACTTTTATTAGACACAGGATTAACCCTAAATAATCATTGGTATCATATTTGATACATTTCTGAGACCCCTATTTCATTAGCATGATCAAAGCTTTTGGTCCATGTTTTCTGTCCTGCAGCTCATCATCATTCCACTAGAGGCAGTAGAAGCGCTTTTCCTGGTCATTTCAAAATGACTGGCGCTGCGATATGCTGCGGAGGATGAGCGCTTTTCTTCTTGTGGGTGAGCTCTAAAGCATTGAAGTAAAATGTAAGTAATAACTTTTTGTTTTAGCCTGATCTTTTTAAAGGTCTAGAAGGTCTGTTGTTATGTATATTCAAGTGCTGGAAGAGCAAACAAAGCTGACCGGTGACTATTGGTGATTTTTCCATAACTCTAAGTTTGGAGGGCTAAATGTAAGGGATGGGAAAAGTGGTAGGGCGAAGGGAAGAATTCAGATTGGGCCAATGTGTTTTTTTTCCTGAACACTCATGCAAATATTTTTGCATCTTAGAGTAACCTTGTTGTGAGAAAAAACGTACCAAATCACCCAATCGCATCATATTTCATAAGCTATCAATAGCTGCGTTTCCATTACACATATGCACAAAACTTTATAGGAATTCTTGAAATAATAAAAAAACACACAAATACATAGTTTCCATTGAATCATAATGATGAGAATAAACACAAAGCAACTCACGCAATAAGTCAATCAAAAACAACAGATATAAACGGTACTTGGATTTACAACAGATATTTCTGTGTGGATTTTGTGTGTTCTCCTTCTGCATGCATGGGTTTTCTTCTGACACTCTGACTTCTTCCCACAGTCTAAAAATATGCCTCATTGATGACTCTACTTGCCCCGAGGTGTGAATGTGAGTGTGAGGCATTGCAACAGACTGGCTACCTGTTCAGGGTGTACCCCCGCCTTCCCTCAAAGTAACTGGGTTGGCTGCAGGGCCCAACTGCAGCAGGTGACCCCAAAAAGAATCCAACTTGTTCTGAAGATGGATGGATGCAATACTCACAAGTCATGTTCTTCACGTCTTCTCCGGGATGTGACCCCAACACGTTTACATTGTGGTGTCTTACTCAGACTTTGAAATAATCAAGGATAAAACCAAAATACTTAGTTCAAACAACAAATTAAAAGTCAAAGATGTATAATCAAGTTTAGTCCTGTCAGATAATTTTCAAAGAATGTTTTTTTTCTGAATTGATTCCTCTTTGTCCTGGTTTTTGCCACTAATTAATTGGATAAAGAATCAATACAACATAAATCAAAACAGTTTAAACGTTTTTGCAGCAAAAACAAAAAGACAGATGCAACCTTGATGGATTTATTTGTGGTATTTTTTCCTCCTGGGAAATACTGAACAAGCCCGGTGGGCTTCAGTGAAGTTTATTGTATTTGGGTACCAGCAAAAACATGTAATTGGGCGTGTCTGGTGACTTTGCTGGTGGAAAGGTCTCCCCACACCAACAGGGACCCCTGCAGTGGAGTTCTGCCATGGATCTGTCCATCAGGAAGCACAAGAGGGGCTTCTGCAAGCATACTGTGTATGATTGTGGATTTGGAGGGATAATTTGTTTCTTTTTTTTTCCCAGTCTGTGAGGGGTAGAGGTCTAACAGGCAATCTCAGTGGAGGAGGGTGTGTGAGAGGGCATCTATCATAATTTTGCCTTCCCAAGAGTCGCCTTCTCACAGACTGGAATTACAAAAATTGTGACTCGGAGAAGGTGCACAATAAACACAAATGAGAAAAAATCACACAAAATGTGGCAGCTGCTCAGGAAAATGCATGCCACTGCATTTACATACTGTCTTCACACCTCCTGGAGACACACACACTCCCTTTAGTCATATGCTTTCCAACAGTCTTTCCTTTCAGTGTCCCTGGAGCAGCAGCTATATGCAGGCAGGCGAACAGGATGCAGTTTATGGTGCAAGGCAGTGTGGTGGTTGTGGTTCTTTGCCGAGAGGAGCAGTCCAGCCTAGATGGAGGCGTTGGGACATCTCATTAGGATCTTTCTTGCTCTCCCTCCTCTACAGCAGCTGCTGGCTATCATCCTGTCCTCACTCTGAAGGCTGCAACAGAGAGAAGAGGAGAAAGATTGAGAGATGCAATGTAGGTGTGGAAAGGAGGAAAGGAAGAGATGAGGAGAAAAAAGGAGCAACAGATGGAACAAAGAGCGAGTTACACAAAAGAATAAGAGGGGAAAATTAGACAATGATAATAGCATTAATAGTCTTGATCTACCAGGAGACCTAATCCTGGAGGCCTCTTCTCTTTCACTCTCACTGTCTAATGCTCATTCTCTTATTTGGTCCCACTGCCCCCCTACTCTTTCTATCATCCCTCCTGCTGCTGTTTCACTCTTAATTAATTTCTCACTACTTACCAGAGCCCAGAGCTGCAGCTCTCCACTGCTGGCCTGAGAGACTGCTCTCAGATCAGCACTGTCACTGCCTCACAGCTGCAGCAGTTCATATTTACATTCAGAATTTGGCACCAAATCAGTGTTGAAAGTAGACCTACAGTGTGACATTGCCACAAGCAACAGACCTGCACTCATATCAGTTTCAAATGCACAAGCTATTAAGCCATCAGCTAAATGTTCTTTCTGATGTGTGGCAAAGTCAGAAACGGATTTCATAGAAATGTAAAGAAACTAAGAACCCGGAGAGTTAAAGGACAGCTCTGTGTCTTGTAACTTAGTTTGTAGTCCTATCCTGATGTCAGCAAGTTGGGATTTATGAAAATGAGTCAACCAGTAAAAGTTATTCCTTCAGACAAAAGACAAACAAACAAAGATGATGTGAAAAATGGAAGATCCACAGGCAATCTCAATTTGAAAATGAAAGATGGTTTTTACAAGGCCTGGATGAAATTCAGAATTTTCTACAAAAGTTAAGACGGAAGAAAAATTGTTGCTCTGTGATTTTTGACAACTCCTGGAGGGGATTTGAATATTTGATTTCTGTTTGTGATTAAAGCTTATTCAAAATCAGAAGAAATCTGAGTTGAGTTCATAATACACCAACAAATAAAAATAAATGTTTTTAACATTTTTCTTTTGTCTCTGAAAGACAATATCTGTATTGTTGTGAATTACAAAATACCTCTCTTGCAGTAAATATGAAAATTAATAAATATAAACTCAAAATTCCTACTGTTTAATGCTTCTTTACACTTTAAAATACCTTACTTCCAAATTTTGGAGTGCTTAAATAAATGCATGTATGTCTTCATAGGATACAACCTTATTAACACCTGGAATCTGTCCGACTCAGCACTAAATGTCGTTCATTCATTTTTGTCAGTTATTTTAAATTAGCCAAAATTGTAAAAAAAAAAAAAAAAAAAAAACCTAAACATTTTGGTACCTCTATATTGTTCAAAATTTTCCTGTTGTTGTCATGAATACTTTATACAATAAATGCTAAAAGTGTGTAAGATGACCAGAACCAGTTTCAGCAGGTTTGTATCAAAAAAAGTCTGACAGTTTCCTATTTTATTTTTAGAAAAAACAAAAGCAAAGGTCTGCTTTAACGGGATGTCACATAAGCATCTCCAATTTAGGAAAAAAAAAAAACAAGTTAATTAATATTGCATTTTCTACTACCATCTTTAAGACAGTTTGTTTACTTCTGCAACTAAGCACAAACTTCGTCACACCTCTGGCCACATTTAGCCCTTCCACCTTCTCCTTCCTCCTTAATTCTCAACCCATTGTAATCCTAGCCTAAGGATTATCCCAAAGAGCCCATTTCTGCCAGCTTTATATTGCATCAAGAAAAGAGCGAGGACTCTGACCTAAACTTTCCTGCCATCCACCCACACTCACACACAAAGCTGAACCTCTGAGCACACGTTCCTCTTCCCCTGGCAGAGGAATTTTTTGCCTTTGTGATACTAATTGTTTAGTAAGTTTGAGGAAGACCTCGGAACTGAAAATACAAGAGAACAAGGGTATAAAACAACACAGTTTTTCAAGGTCACAGTGGGGTGGGGGAAGATGTACGGATGAGCAAGAGGTCCCATGTGCATTGTGACATTCCCAGGAGAGCTAATAACTGTTGGCCTTTCAGTTGACCTTTGACTTCCATTGCCATCAAGTGGCCATGAAAGAAATCCTATTTGGTGCTTTGCACTTCTGGGTTTATCTGTCCCTTCAGAAACCACTTGGCCTCAACCTGTCAGTAAGCAGATTTAAGTTTTATAGATGTTTTCTGCTTCTCTCAGCGGGATGATTCTAAATGTGTAAAGAGAAATTTGCTTTGCTAAACACATGTGACTGAAAAAGACAAAGCCACTGAAACTTTTGCAATTATTTTGTGTGTATTAATATAACAGAGCTGTCGACCACAACAAGAAATGTGTGGAACAACCCAAGAAGAAAAGAGGCAACATTTTTTTTGCTTTGAGTGCAAATTCAAATTATGGCAAAAATTGTTTATTCCACCTAAACTTCTTCTAAACCTGCTATTATGAAGTGTTTTAAATGAAAGATATTGTTCCATTTTAAAAATGGACATCTTGTAGTTATTCTAACGGCGTGCTTTAATGTGTTAACATTTCTTCAAATCACTGTAAATCATCAGACGAAAAAATGTTGTTTGAAAAAGCTTGTAGCAGTGACATAGGTGCCACAATCGATGGGCCACAAGCTCCCTGCTCCGCTCCATTCTGACGCATCCACTTGTAGACTAATCAAAATACATGACATGTACGTCTTTGTTTACCTCGTCTGAGCTGACATCTGGTTCAAAACTGTAAGGCTGGATAGCTCCATCATTGCTCACCATTGTTTCTGCACTGTTAATGTTAGGTTATAGGGGCTGTAAACTCGCTGAAGAGAGTGTAAACAGATGGATGATGGAAAATGGGGGTGGGCTTACACGCCTAAACAGTGCTGCCCACATCTGAGACAACATATTTTTTTAACTTGTTCTCAAATTTCTTATTATATTTTGCGACTCTGTGGAAACTATGTCCTAGAAAGCAACACAGGTATTTTTTTATTCATAATTAAAAAACCACTGGGAGCGATTTCTAAAATAGATCAAAAGATTATTGGAGTAGGACTTTAAGGGAGGAGCCTGACACAGGTAAATCACGAAATGGCTGACAGTGCTGCTGCCTGTGGTGAGCGAAAAAAGCATGCTGTGTGGTTTGGTGTCAAGTGAGTACAAAGCTGAAGAAAATAAATTGACTTGGCTTTGGGTATTTACTGGGTTTGGCTAAAATGAGCTGTTTGAGAAAAGAGGAATTTCATGGCTGTTTGCTTTAAATTAATTACATGTTTGTCAGGCTGAGTTGCTGATTGGGACCTGCAAGCCAGGTATCTTTGCTAACTTAAACATGTATTTTTTTGGAGTCTTTTTTTTGGGGGTCATATGTTTGGGGAGGTCACTTCAATAAGGAGGTGGCAATGGGTTACAAATTATGTGACAAAAAGTGTTCTGGTTGAGGATTTTTTCTTTTTTGTTTTGATTTGTAGTAAGAGTTAATCTAATGTTGAAAAAGCCACAGCAAGCAGAAAAAATGTCTTTTCAAATCCACCAGAAACTACAATTCCGAGAGCACCACCCCTTCACATTAGGTTTAATTGGAAAGTCCTCTGCCTGGAGTTCATTCAGTAACATGCAGTGGTTGGAAGATGTTCAGGTTTAGAAATGCCCTAAACAGGACAAAATTACTGATCATCAAAAGGATGGATTTGTTTGCATTTTCAAATTAGGTGCAGGTTTTATCCAAAATTTCTTTTTTTTCCTTATACTTTACTTTCCTGTTGAGATTTACAGCAAACATTAAAATGTAACGTTTTCTACATCTGACTTGGTGCAACATTATATTTTAATTTTGAACTACAAATATGGGTATAGAGTTTGGATTTACAAGGGTAATAGTAATAATAAAAATATTAATACAGACAAAAAATGTGGTTTTGAGGAATAAAAAAAGTTGTATTTATGAACATTAGTCTATAAAATATCAATGGCACTAAATTATGCTTTTTGAATGTTCACATTTCAAGTTTTCAGTCTCAAAAAAAAAATCTTGTAATTTTTTTATAACGTCTGTTAAAAAAATCATGCATTTCCTTCATTAGGTTTCAAAAAGCCCTGAGATGAACCTTAATCAGCCATCCTATTGTGTACAGAGGAGGAGGAGGGGAAGGCAAACACAGGACATCAATGGTACAGGGCAAGCATGAGCAGACGAGCGGGGAAAGCAGAGGGACTGCCTCCCCCAACCTCCCACCCGTGACTGCTGACACTAATTGAGAGGTCTATAAAATATAGATTATCTCTGCCTCAGCTTTTCCTCAATTGACCTCACCCTTTGTGCTTCACCGTTTCTTACATCCTCTGTCTGCTTATTTGAGGAATCAAGATCAAGATTGCATGCAGACACCGTGTCAGTGCATGTATGCCCCACTGCACACAAGGTATATCAGAGATGGTCTAATGACTGTGATCCCTCAGCCTGTTGGGTCAGTATGTATGACAGAGGAATTGAAGGAGGCAAGAGTGTATAGATGTGAATGCAAGAGTCAGTAATGTGGAACTAACAGCATACTTTATATTTTTCTGTTAGGATTCTGGGATCATACAGTCCTGATGGAGCTCAGTGAAGTGATAGGTATGTTACCTTTAGTTTTATTTCTTCACTTCCTCATTAGCTTTAAGATCATTCAGGCTAAAATCGCTTCGCATTTCAACGACTTTTAAAGCTTTGGTGGTCTGTTTACTTGAACACAGCATCAAATGTAGCTCACACTTGTGGCCATAATTCAAGTAAAGTGCTTGACACAAACGTAGCTGGGGTTTCATTCGGATCTGACTTGAAATGGTTGGAAGGCACGACTGATGTCCACCATGCAGTCAAGGTCAGAAGTACAAAACAGTCCTTATAGCGACCTTTCGCAGAGCAAGGCAGCAGATCGCATCGCTGATAGCTTCAGAGATCTTGCTAGGATTCAGATGTCTAGGGAAACAGACCTCGAAGCAAGGCCTTTCAGTCACAAGTTCAGGGTCATGGGTAAAGTCCAAGGATGAGAGTTCACCAACACACCCTGGAGTTGCAGAACAGAAGCCAAAAGCAGACTGTCAAGCACATGGGTTCACTGGCTTTTCAACAGACCAAACTCTACATTTTAATTACAAAAAAAGCATTTTTAACAGAAGTGATTCAAATGTTTTCACCAAAATATATTTTAGTTTTTTATGACTTTATGTATATGTCATGGCATATATTCATTACCTCTTCAAACCTTCCAGAGTGCTGCAGTTATTGTTAAATACAGATTATTTCTGTTCACTTCTCATGAAAGAAGACTCTTACCTTCACATTTCAATAATAAGAACAATTTATTTCTTAAAGTAAAACGAAAAAAAAGTGCCAGGCATATAAAAAATAGTTTATTTCCAAACACCTCAAAGCACACAAGCCCCTGTCCTGACTTTTGAGAATTCCAGTAGAAGTTTGCTTAGCATCAGCACTTTGCCTGGGCTGTCAGGCGTCTCTGTGCACTGCGCAATGGCTGCTTCACAAACAAGTGGGAAATCAAGCTTTTGTGTGAGTGCACTATGCATTTGTCTGCATTTGTATGCTGAAAGACTTGACTGTTGCAAAGCACGCATCTGTATGCATCATCTGAAAAAGTGTATTTCTGGACATGTTAGATTTAAAACATTTTAAACTAAAAAAAAAATAATAATAAATAAAAGTGAGCTCAAATAAGGAATGAACTTTCCTTGGAACAAAAGATCTTACCTCCTTCTGCTCAGTTTTACCCTTTACAGATGATAAGTGACAAAAACTGACACTGAGGTCAGCAGCAATCAATTGCAGTCCTGTGGAAAGTCATTCTGGACCACTCCAGTCTTGTAAAGCCCCTTTAAATCTCATTATATCCCTCATCTGCATTTGGATTGCATTTTCTACTAAATGTCACAGAGAGTCCAAATCAGTCATGCATTTTTATTTTTTTGAGATGAGTGTAGAGGAGCTTACAGTCTCTGTGCTTACCAGCTGTTTTATAGTGAGCGCAGGTAAATTCTAGAAACACAATTTTTAAAAACTCAGATTTCTATAGACTTATACAAACTCCAAGTTCAATATCGTAGTTGTAAAATTGCCCTAATTATATGCATTATGAGTACTCTTAAAGACTTAAAGAAAGTTGAATTTTTTTTTACTTTCTAAAGCCCTAACACTTTACCCACAACCAAAGATTGAAATAGTGACGGTACTCAGCAGCACGTTTTTGGCTAACTGAAAAAACAAAGTGTAACTTTAAAATCATTTTTACCTTTTGGATGAAAACACAACCTGCTTTATGATGCCATCTATAGTGGTTCATTTTATTTCAAACAAAGACTTTTTGGGGGTATTTTGTTTTGAAATCTGTGAAATTCCAGAATTTAGTTTGAAGTTAGAATTTTGAAGCAATAATTTGGAGGAGTTCAAGGAGTCCAGAAAGCACTTCATTGTTGGTCAAACTCAAACAACTTCTCCTGAATTTTGAAATAATCTTTTCTCATTCACAAGGAGGATTCTTTGTAATAAAGAGAATTTTAGAAGTGATTTAAAAATTTTAATTTTGCTTATATTGTCTCCTGGATTTTCTAAGCTAAGGTTCACATGTTAACATTATCTTTTTTTAAGATTCATGTGAGTTCCCAAGCAAAAAAGAACTAATATTGACTATATTCACAAATGTTCTGATCTTTAAAAAATGTGCTTTTGTTCTTGGATTAAATTCCCAATGCTTTAAGACGCTCTGAAAGTTATTACAAGGTGAAGAAGTAAAAATATTGAAATACTAATTTACATTTGACACAGACAGACCTTGTTAGTGCTAGTTTCTCTTTGTCTTGATGACAAGTCAAATGACTTTTTTTTTTTTCTCTATCCATGCCAAGTTCACCCAGCCACACATAAGAATTTTAACCTTGTTTTTTCCAGCAGTTTAGTCATGAAACTTGACTTAAGCTGCAACAACAAATTGTCACAGGTCATGTCAAACACCCTGCGTTTTTACATAACTTTACAGATAACTTAAAAAGCTGTAACAAATCAGCCTTTAAATGCAAAAGGAGTGGTGGCATAGACCATCAACTGAATCAAGCTCAAACACCAGCAGGGCTGTTTGACAAATGTAACATGAGCAAACCTTTTCTCAATACCACTCTTTGTGTTCGTGACACTTATTTTCACACATTAAATGCCACATAATTAGTTGCTACAAAGAAAGCAAATTTCAGCCGTTCGTGTGAAATGTTTCAATTTACTATGAAAAAACTGGGTTTACCTGGAATTTTTTTGAATTTACCGGTAGGCATACTCTAAAAGATTCTTTAATGTAGACTCATCTATCTCTATATATATATATATATATATATATATATATATTTATTTATTATATATGGCAAGTAATACAGGAACATGAGTCCACACAAAGACCTAATAAGTAATATTTATAAGAGAAAACATTTTACAATATTTACAAATGTAATGATCAAAACAAGGGTGGAAGAGGTAGAGAATCATGGTTTCGGAAATGATGAAACATGTAGGAATGTGGAATCCTAGATTTGTGGCTCAGAGTCAGCTGACACTTCTTAACCAACCCCCAAAAGTGTTTGGAAAATAATTCTTGATGACCAAACAACAGACATGATAGGACAGGTGAGAAGGAGAGTCTCTTTAAAGTTATTTCTTTGAGGGGAATTTGGTCATTTTTTTGTCTGAGGAACACACATCAGCTCTCAATCTGATAATATTAAGACATTTTAATTTTCAGAAAAAAGTATTAATATAAAACCATAGACTAACATACACTAAAATGGAAAAGTCTCACTCCAACAAGATTTTGTTTCAAGATTGTGAAAGTGCACATCCCAGTACTTATTTAAAGTCCCAGTCCAATCATCTTTTTTATCAATTGAAAATGCGTTCCCAGTGATCTTTTAAACTATAACTCTATAAATCTGTCGTTTTCTAGAACCTAGTTTCTGCAGAGCGGAAATTTGTCATTGTGGGCAGAATTGTTGAGCAACCCTGCTCCCACTTTCTGTCATCCATCTATTTACACTCTCTCCCCCTATCTTATAGCCCCTCCCAAGCCCCTAGCTAACATTATCGATGTAAAAAAATGGCGAGCAATATTGAAGCTATTTAGCAGTACAATTTTGAGCAAGATGCCAACTCGGACAAGGAAAACAAAGCCGTACATGAAGCTTGAGGTCTGTAAGTGTATGCATCAGAATGGAGCAGAGCAGGGAGCTTGTGGTTCGCCCAGTATATTTTTTTAAAGTTCCAACTACAATCTTTTTCTTTAAGGACATTTTTGTGTCTGCTCCCGATTCACACGATTTAAATGAAGAACTCTAATTTTAAGCTCCATTTTCTTTATACATGTCCTTCATCATCAGAAACATGCCACAAGAACATGTTTATAAAACCAAAAACACAATTTTAATCGGAGTGGGTCTTTAAAAAGTTTAAATCAGGAGACCTCTGTTTGTGACGTCAGTGTAAGGGACTTTCTTTCTTTTCGATTTTATCACATTTAAATAGAGAAAACAGATTTAAACTATAGTTTGGTAAGATTACTGCAAACATTTTTGTGGTTATGGCTCTTTCTTTTTTTTTTAACTACAGCAATAACTTGTTCTTCAAGGACATTGAATTTTGTATTAAACCATAAATTAAACCCCTCATACAAATAGTATTACTTTCAAAATCTCCCAATAATCAAATGGTAATAAACCACAATCTCCTGTGAAACTTTTCTGCTCCCACTATAGAGCTGTTTTTTTTTTTTTGGTCTTTAGACTAATCTCGTGTCCCCTTTGGTTTATCCCTCCATTTTCTCAGATCTCCAGTCCTCTCCTTCTACCTCTCTCCTCCTTCACCTATAGTCTTGTCGTCTGCCACTGTGGCATGCTAACGCTCTGACAATGCGGGGCGCTGAATAATTGATGTGTGTACGTGAAAGTTTGATGCTTGACTTGCAGGCAGATTGAACCTGCAGGCAGCAAGCATTTGCCCATCAGCCAGCTCCCTGCGCTGTGCACCTCTCAGCACCCTTTCCTTTACAAGCACAGGTGCACACATGCACCTTAGCACTCAGTCCACATATCTCCCAGTGGCCTCACCCAACTTCCTACCTTAGACTTGGAAAACCTAAGAGACATTTTCTGAAACAACCACGAACATGTTGGAGGTTTATCAGTGTTTGGCCTATCACCTCGAGGCCAGTTGCTGATATCAACCAGGGGGAATAGAAACACAGATTGTGGAATGTATGCAGTGTGTTTTAAACTCTACACAACATGGTCAGCATGTGCAGGGATGGGAATATTTGATTTTCTTGACCAAAAAAAGTTGCATTTTCTACACATCAAGATGTCTGTTTCACATAATTTATTAAACCCGGACTTTAAACATGCATCATGCAACATACAAATACAGTAAACTACACTGAATGCTGGCTGTTCATCTTTTAGATTTTTACCAATAGACTGATACATATCATGATATATTTACACATCAAGTAACATGCAAAAAATGTCAATCTGTGCAAAGATATTCTTTTAGGTACTAGTATATATTTTTTTTTTGTCATTTTCTGTTCCTGAATGTGACAGGAGGATTACATTACCATTCTGATGTGTGCACTTCTGTGTAACCTTGTATACCAATCCCTAAGAACTGTTCTGGGATTCAAACATTTACAGCCAAATTCTCCCACTGTAAAGGCTGCAGAAGATTCCCATCCACTAATGTATGAAAAAATGCAAAGACTCATACAAGAGTAATTTTGAAAATGGTAAATGACCTACACTTTTTTAGCACTTGACTACTTTTTTAAAAGGCCCAAAGCACTTTACAGTCACAGTCCCATTCACCCATGCACACATTCACACACTGATGGTTGCTCCACTGCCAAACACTGGCACCAACCTATAACCAGCAGGAGCAATTTGGGGTTCAGTGTTCACTTTGACA
This sequence comes from Adrianichthys oophorus, assembly GCA_036245035.1. Classification (NCBI taxonomy): domain Eukaryota; kingdom Metazoa; phylum Chordata; class Actinopteri; order Beloniformes; family Adrianichthyidae; genus Adrianichthys; species Adrianichthys oophorus. The sequence goes on from BSAI01000207.1 coordinate 7,380,244, forward strand.
TATGGGCTGGCAGGTTGACTTCTGATTCTTCCAATCAGAAGTCAGCTGAAAAATTGGTTAATTAAAGACTCCAAATTGCCCCTAGGTGTGAATGTGTGACTACGTGGCCCTGCAACAGAATGGGAACCTGTCCATGGTGTACTCCGCCTTTACCCAACAGTAGCCAGGATGGACTCCTGTGACCCTGATAGGGTCAACAGGTTCTGAAGATGGATGGTTGGAAACACACAGAATGCCCTTAACCCTCCTGCCCCTCACACCCAACGTGATGGAAGCAATTTGAAGTCCAAGAAGAGGTTTCTTTCATTGCTTAACAAATGGCTTCACAAACATAATTTAATCGCTGCTGGCGTCACAATTTGACTCTGCAAATATACATTTAAATTTACAGCATCGAGTCATCCTTCAGCTGTGGAACTCAAAGGGAAGATGATCAACATATTTACAATCTGTGTTTGCATGCTCACATTTGCAAATTTAGGCACACAAAGCATCTTCATGACCCCTCCGAGTTTATTCTCTTAAGAAAATTACTGTTAATATCCAGAGTGTTTGTTAGTAGCATTTCTCCCTCACGTCAGAAATTAAATGGGCCTAAAGTGGCCTTGCAAAGCTTGTCTCAGCTTAATATAACTTAATATAGCTTAAGAAAGCAGGAGCTGGACTCCAGGTGAGTTTTACCTAATATCCAAAAGGATTATTAGAGAACAGTTTATCACACAGATGATCTCAGCACAGTTTAATATTGAAACGTCATCAATTACAGAGGGGACAAGAAACAATGTTAAAGATATTTTGGAATATCAAAAAGAGGTAATCTAACAAGGTTATGGAACCAGTGATAAAGTTTAAAGATCCATTCCAATAAAAAAAAAAGAGTTTTGGGTGTTTTTAACTTGTTCTTGTGGCATTTTGATGATGATAAAGGACATATTTAAAGAAAATTAAGCTTAAAAATACATTTCTGAGTGTGAGGAAAAGCCAAACATGTCATCTTCCCTTTACTTACAAAACAGGCCTAGCCTTCTTCCAGTATCGCGGCACACAATTGTTTTTTAATCTGCTTATCTGTCATCCACAAAAAAAAAATTCAAAAATGTAAGTCTAAAAAAAAATCTTGACATCCAATTATATAAGTTGATTTTAGTTTCAACATAAATGATATGGATGTAATAATAATGTATAACCTTTATGAGTTATGAGTAATTCTCAGTTCTGCTTAACCTGCTGTAAACTCTCATGAAGTGCTGTTTTATTTTGTCTCAAGTTGCTTTTTTCAGTTTTGAATCTCTCTGTTTACTTATAACTAATATTTATTGTTTTAAACATGTACATATATATATATATATATATATATATATAAAAAAAATTAGAAAGACAAATATTTCAAATACAAAGGGCGGGCCACAAGCTTCCAGCTCCATTCTACAATGGGGAAAGGGAAGAGGGTTGTTCCTCGCCAACAGTCCCACCAACAACTTGAAGGTGAATTTCTAATTAACTCCTAACACTGTACAGAAACTACATCCTAGAAAAGGACACCAGGTTTATGATTTTGGCCAAAAAACTGCATAAACACAATTAAAAGACCATCAAGAATAGTTTTAAAATAGATCAAAAGATGATTAGTTGGACTTTAAACACCGTTAAGGGTTAATGTTTATAAGCTTTTTACTTTTTTCAAATCTTGGGATGTTTGTACTCTGCATTAGTTTTACAAACTTGATTCTAAAGACATTTCCATCTTTTTTGGGGACTGGTTTTCTTTCACATTGCCTTCTGAAAAGCTGACCCTGGAAGGGTCATGCAATTACCAAGGTTGCTTGTTTGGGTGCAGGGTCACCTGAAATGACCATGCAAGTCAGACTCTTGTTCATGTCATTGGTGAGCTGTATCACAGGCTCTGCATTCTTAACTCATCTGCTTTTGAAAGATAGTTTTGGTCATTACTAGAGTCAGTCGGTTGTGCCTTTTATTAGTGCATTTGTATGACCGTTTTAGGACCTTGCCACCAGCTAATGCAACGAGGAGCCATGCATTAGTTCATCTGTTTTAGTAATAAATGTCCAAACTGTACAGTTTAACAGGTGAAATGTTTGTAACAACTGCAATGCCAAAGCATTAATGAACCCAAGTCTGGTTCCATCTCCATAATAGGGGTGCCATAGAGGCTTGTGACAGATGGACAAAAGTTGAAATAATTACCTATTACTGTCAACTACGATGGAAAGCTGCAGGGCTACTAGATTTGTTTTCTTTTTTGGGGATACGGTCGGTTTTATTAACACCAAGTACTTTGAGTGTGCACGTCGGTGTTGATGTCTTCCAAATGTGATGGCATTCCTGGCTCCCACTCATTTCTTCCCTCTTCTTTTTTTCTTTTGTACTGTGTGTGAATGTGAAGACATTAGGACCCTGCCTTCTGATTTATTCATGATATGACTTTTAATATCATTTACTAGGACATGAAAGTCTGCATCTTAAATAGGCCCACAGGCACCTCTGTGCAGCAGTGTGTACGCATGTGACAGAGACGCAGAATTTACCGTAACATGTATGGATGCATGTTCAGATCCATATGTGCACATGTGATTTTATGAAGCTGTGATTCCATTTTCATTAGTATTCTGTCCTTTTGATCGTTGCCTATAATAAGTTTTGTGATTGAGGGATCAGACTACTGTGGGGAGCCATTGTGCATTTGGCAATAGCAGGCAGTGGTGGTTGCAACCAATCTGTTTATCAGCATAGGGTGTGGAGAGGAATGTGGGAGGTGTCTAGTCTCTGTGGTGTGTCACTGTTGTGTTGGCCATCAATTGTATTTGCTTTGTAAGAGTGATTATGGGATTTGTTGCTTCATATTTGCCAGTACAGTTACAGCAAAGCCACAGAGTCTGTGTGCAAACTTTATTCAGCTCACATCAAGGGCAAAACCAGATTCCGTGTCATTCAGTTTAAGGACTTCAATGACACACAACCTTTTTTTGTTGTTAATTGTCCAGGTTTGTGCAGTTTTCTTTTAAACTGGTTTAACAATACCGATTAGTGACTACAATTAAATGATGAGGAATAGGTGGGTGGATAGAACAGAAGGCAGGCAGATAAGGGGGCGGCTGAAAAGCGTGATTCAATTTGGTTATGATCTAATTTGCTTTGATTAAAAAAGTATGCAAATCCCTCTTAGCATAAGGCATCAGTAAGGAAAGGTGACACCTCTCTTGCTTTTTTTTCTTTCTCTCCCACTCTCGCTGTCACCCCCTTCCTCCTCCTCTTCCTCCCCTGCTTTTATTCCTCCTTTCCTCTCCGTTTGTAACCACTACGGTGAAAAGTGTGAATCTGAGAGCGCAATGTGAGCATGTTTTTTTTTTGTGTGTGTTATATTTTAAGGAAATGAGAACAACTCAATCGCATTAGGTGATATTGCACCTCATTTCTGTTCATGCCTGTTTGCTGCCTGTTAGAGGCTGGAACTGGAAGCAAAGAGGTATTGTGAGATGACGCATGTGTGTGCGTGTCGCCTGACCGTGTCTGCTGGGAGCTCTGTGTAGGGGTGACTTTGCCAAGCAGCTCTTGTCTCAGAGGTTGATTCCCCCCAAAACCCAGCAAGGAAAGTCACACAACCGAACAGCATCCCTTCAGTTCACTTTTCTTTCCTCTACTTAGTTTCTAGTTGAACTTACTGATATCTTCATAAACACAAACCGATTTCCAAGCCGTCTTCTGTGCTCGAGACCTCAGAAAACCTACAGCGCCCAGCGCCACAAATAGTGAGCACGTTTTTATCCCTGTGTGTGTGTTGTCCATGATGTACAAGCCTTTCATTTGACTGCATTTATTTGCATGGAGAATATGGATGTACATCTTTCAATTTCCTCCGGTCTCTGTTTATCACTGCTGCCTCTCCAACTTTGCTGTAAAAAACTCAGGTTTGCCTCATGATTTGCTGCCTTCTCTTTTATCTTTTACCCTTCTCAGTGAATCACAGCCAACCAATCTGCTGATAAGTTAGCATTTTCTTTTGTTTCTAAACAATATTAATTTACAGATTTGAATGGTATCAATTTCTTAATTTAAGAAAAAAACAACTCCATTGTTTTCCACTGTGACTTATTTTTCACCTTTTGAGTTTTTATGTTTCAAATCTTTAGAATTGAAGACTTCAAAGCCAAACCCTTTACCTGATGCTATAATATTACAGAGCTAATTTTACTTCTGTTCTTTAGAATCCTTTAGTGAGGAGCTTTTATGATGGTTAGCCCCAAAACTACTTTGTTTCATTTACTAAAATGGATGAATTTGTGTTTCTGGGATTTGCAGAACCCTGTCTAATTGTAACAATCTCCATGAGTGTTTGGAGAGGAGCAGTGCTTAAAAAAGGAAAAAGTGTTAAAGATTTAAAGGAGATAATTGGAAAAAAAAAGTTTTTTAAAAAACACAATTCAAGTATCAAGGTGTCAGCTCACCACCAAACTGGTTTTTCTGTTTGATCTTGTGCAGAATAGTCAATTGAGAGTAAAAAAGTTACTGTTGCCACGTTTACAACAGTTATTATTATTATCTTTTTACTTTTTGAAAATGGTTTTTTGAATTAGAATCAGCTTTTTCATGAACCAAGTGCCTTCAGAATGTCATCCCAGCGATACTCATGTCCCATTCGCACAGAGCCTGTCTCGTTCCTGTCGGCTGTGTTACTGCCTTCTGAGATGGCACAAAGAAGTTACAAAGACCATTTATTTCCACACAGCTCGGGGGGGCGGTGGTGGTAATGTAAAAGAGGCTGAAGATACTGCTTCAGATACCAGCTTAAGCTGCAGGAAGATAACTGCTGGTGGCTTATAGTTGGGAAGTGAGATTTTTTTTCTCTAAATCGTTTTAAATGTTCAAAAGAAGTTCCATCCATCAGAAATACTGTCTAACAATTTAGACATGCCTAATAACTGCTTCCAATCATAGACTTCATAATAATATTTGTCCAATTCTTTTCCTTCAAACTTTTTGGTCAGTATGAGTTAAGAATGTTTCTGTTCATTTGTTGGGGACCTCATACCCTTTAAAGTACCTTTCTAACCTCCACATGGTGATTTATTATATTTATTATTAGTATTGAGAAATAAATCTGACTCTACGAATTTCTGCAAAATTCATGTGATCAATAATGGGATTAAATGAAGTTCTATCAATAATGCTGTGCACATTTATTACAGTGTTGGCATTTTAGGTTTCACCCTGGAAAGCAGGGGTCAGATTTGGCTGCTGTTATTTATTCAGTCATTAATTTATTCATTCATTCATTAATAATTGTTGTTAATTACTGCAACTTCAAAATTAACAAATAAACAAAAACTTATAAATTGTCAAATTACCTTTAAAAGCTCAGACGAAAATAGTTTCCGGGCTGTCCAAGGTTAAGTTATCCTCTTTTTTTTTTTTTAAGATATCAGATTTGTTATTTTACATTGATATTGTGACATTTATTTTAAATAAATGATAAACTATTTTATGGTTATTGTTTTTGATGAGCTCTGTCTTGCCAGGTTGCAAAAGACTCCAAGTTTACTGTTAGAAAGGTTTGCTTTTGATCTTTCTGTCCTATTGTCTCAGTTTGTTACTTTCAACTGTTATTCATTATACATGACTTGTTTAAAAGCAATCCCTTGCCTTACAGTATAACTGTCTCAGCATTGTGGTGTTGTGTTTCATGGCCCCTTTGTTACTTCATGAGTTAGTTTCTTCATTAAACTTGCAGAAGTAGAAAATTAAGAATAAAAAGTGGCAAATGTAAAGCAAAGCATTTCACAATCAGGTGTGATTTTGACTTCTGACAATATTGCTAATATTTGATAAAGTGGACGTTATGAGCTTTCTACTTTGAAAGAAAAGAGAAACAGAGAACATGAGACCTGTGTGGCTCAGAAAGATTCAAACTAAAAATACTACATAATCAAAGCTGGGTGGTCACAACGGCCGTTAGGGGTGGATATGGGCTGTTTGTAGGTGAAAAATGGGAAAATCTGTACGTGGCACGCTGGTGACCCACACAAAACATCAAAGTCAGAGATTGCTCGGTGAGCCGGTAAGGCAAAAATATTCATGCACATTTTTTCTACGGGCAAGCGGTGGGCGACACGTCATAGCAAAAACACACTGGCACGTCGGACAGATATTTCAGCTTTTTCAACCCCCCCTGAACCCTGCGCAGAGAGCCCGTCGGTGATGGTCAAGTGACAGGTAGGCGTCCCTAGCTGTTAGAAATAAGGAAATCAGACAGAGTGTAGTTTGTGTGGACACCCTACGGGCAACTCACGGCACTTTTGCATATCACCTGCACACCCCATGTTTGCAGCATTTGCACACATGTAAGGGCACCCTACGACAGCATCACTCATTCATCGTAAGCGCATGCAACTTAAATTCTCCTTACGTAGGCTTCACAATGATCTTATCATACATACGACAATGGTGCGTTCTGTTTTCTTTATGTCCTTTAAGGTGATCACACAAGCCTGCGCTCACCTTGATATGCAAACCTCCCCCTCTTCTACGACCCCCTACAGCCCTGGACAACCCAAAGCACCCGTACGGGTCAACGGGTGCATGTGACTGAAGTATTAACATTACTCAACTTTTGAGTAACACACTTCTTTGGAACACATTTAGATCGATAAGGTCAAATTTGGCCTAATAATGAAAAATCATTTTCCCATAAATTTGATAATACCATACGGTCCTGCTTCTTTCTATACTTTGTTACAGCAGAAAGTAATATGTCACCTTACCTTTGTAATGAGTCACTCCCAGCACTGTCAGATATAAGGAGTTAGTTATTCCTCATTCAAAACAGATTCAGGTTTAAGGATATATACCAGTTTTCTCTAAAGATAACAAGACTGCTTCGAAACATTTTCAGTTTTGTAAATCTTTAGTTCCAGTCTCTTAAATGTATTTCTCAGAATAAATGTGAGACGTGACTGCAAAACAAAGCATCCTCTCATTTTAAACCACATGGGACGTCACCCGCCTAAGTCTGTCAGTTTTTTCGAGCTAGTGTGCCACTCACCAAATCCATGATTTTATTCACTGAGTCAGTTGGTCAGACATCCAAACTCAGCCATTCATGTAGTCAGTCGGTTCAATCAGCCAGTCAGCCATCAGGGCCGTGTCTGCTCTCTTACATAAGCGGGGCGACAGATGCTGAATCATCAGCTGCCCGCTGGAACGCTCCCTCTACCCAGAGGCTGCCAGAGGCAAGGCAACACACACACCGAGACGACTGTATTCATGCATGCATGCAAACGGCATGCATGCATGCACGCACACGCGCGCTACGTGTCATGCACTATTTCACAGGAGGCTCACTCCTCATGATTGAACTCCAGAGAATTGAAGAGGGATAGAAGCTTGCAGACTGACAGAGTTCCAGAAAAGGGGAGAGAAGAAAAGAGAGTGAGATCTTCCCTTAGCTGTCTGTTGTGGCTTTGATGTGCTTTAAAATGTTTTTCATGTTACGCAACTTTGAAGATGAAGCGTTTGATGTTTAGCTTGCTAGTTTGTCAGCTATTGGATTACGCGCTCTCTACCTTCTACCTTTTCCTCAATTTGGGTGATTAGCACTAGGTGCTTGCATCACCCTCTTTTCGACTCCTTTTTTTTTGCAGGAGCGGTACACTCACAAGGGTGTTTTTTTTTCCAGTGTTGTTTCAGAAACATGGCACCTATCATCTATTTACGGGGAAAGCAATTGAAGCAGCAATAACTGCCCTATTTGCCTGCCTGTCTAGCCCTTCAAAAACACGCCTGAAATACTGATGGAACAATGACAACTATTTCTCCCCTTTTTTCTCTCTCATCTCTCAGTTTGCCTCACTACCTCTTTCAATCTCACCTCTCTCCGTCCCCTCAGCATGGGTGATTCATTTGTTTCCAACACAATATAGCACAACATGGGCTTGCCACCATCCATACTGCCACAATACCTATTTGTCGAACGCCGGGGATTTAATAAATATATTTCCACATTCTCTCCTTCCAGTTTTTTCCTTCTCTGCCCTTCCCTCTTTTCCACTAAATCCTTCTCCTCTACAGAAGCGACACTCTTATTTTCTCTCTTCTTTATCCCTCTCTTCTTCTCTCTCTCATCAGAAGAATGTAAGAATAGAACAGGGGAAGCCCTCTCACCTCTCCCTGCACGTCAACTAATTAGCATATTCATGAGAAGTTAATAAATTATACATGAGATCCGGAGGGGAAACAGAGGCGGAAGAATGAGACGGGGACACACACATCCTTACATTCTCACACACTCACAAGAGTGCATATGTGCTTAAGCGCACACCCGTACACACTCTCCTTGCGCCCTCATCCCCCTCTTTCAATCACACAGCATAGACATACAGACAGGTAATTGGTGAGAAAGAGTGTGTGGTGCAGTGTACTGGCAGAGGAGACGGCAAACGCAGAGCTGAAAGGAAGAAGCAGAAGTCACTCTCAGTCAAAAAGCAGTGCACAGACAGTCACAGTTTTCAGGCTGTTTTTTATTCACTGCACTTAAACTTGAAATTCACTAAATAATATTTATGCACCTGAATGCTAAAGGAGAACAATAACAAGGAAAAGTGATAAATTATGATGCATTTTGAGCCTAGAGGTTCACATCATTACCAATAGCAGAAAACTGAAAGGCTTTAAGGTCCACATGATTTAAATTGGGAGACCCTTATTAGAGACAAAGTTGCTGCTTTAATGGCTCGAATGTAATTAAAGTTCAGCAGGTTGTTGTCTTTTGCCCAAGCAAGAGCTTTTAACTTATTTGGTGTACTTTGAGCCCCACCGATTCTTTTTAAACGTCCAATTAATGTGTTTTCTCTCTTATATGATGGATTTCCTGAGTTGGAGCCAGACTTTGATTCAGCATGCTCACAAACGACGAGACAGCTTTGTTCACATACATCATATTTACATATGGGCCAAAATAAAAGCAGTGAGATGAAAGCTGACAGCACACTGGAACGCAGCCAGGATGTGGGCCTCTTTTGCATAAAAAGTGATTTTTACTCAAGTATAGTAACATTTATATCCTCATTTTTAATAATCAAACAAACGTGTCAAGCTTTTGTGCTTCCAACTTTGCTATATTTTTAAAAGAGGAATTGTTTGGCACTTTGTGGTTTTTGGCATACATAGGAAAAAGAAAATTACATGATCATCATTTAAGTTGGGAGTTTTTGCCTCCTTAGTAAATGTAAAGGCCCAAAGTTTCACACAGAAATGGGTCGAAATAATTTTTTAAAATGTATATCCCACATTGACCCATTTAGAAGAATTAGACATTTTTTGTTTCTATAAAAAACATTGAATTAATGTGGAATCTGTTGCTTCTCAACAGACAAAGAGGAATTTAGGTATGCCAAGTTATTTTTACTAAGACTTTCCATAAACATTTGGCCCACACTTGACTTTTGGAAAGGCTCCTCTCCTCATGATAGTGTCATCACCACCGTTCTTTATTCCGTATGAGTAAACACAAAGATAAATGATGCATCCTTACAACCAATTTCAATAAATACTAATGTTATGGATCCTATCTTAACACCATTACCTGCAGGTCAATTAATTTTATTCAGGCCAAATGAAATACATAATTGTTATTATCATGCACACGTGTTTTTTTTCCTTGGCTCTATTTGTAAAGCATACCAAATATGTTTTATTATAGCCTCTAAACGTGTTGTATTTTTTTTTTTTTCCCACATGTCCAATAAGTTACCGTGACTCCTTATCCTCAGTGTAGGCTTTACATGCAAGTAAAAAATATCTTGTAAAAATTTAAACTGAAAGTAAAAACTAAAATCAAATAAAATCTCCCTGTATTTTTTTTTACTATGATAATGCTGTTTATTTAAAAAAATCTGTTATTTCTTGGGACATATTTTCTGCAGAGCGGCACGAGTTCATAAAAAATTGTTATCTGTTCCTGATTTACAATAATTTGGATAAAGAAATGCTCAGAAATGCTATTTTAAACCTAATTGTCTTTATATATGACCTCAATCATCATACAAATGCTAGAAGAACATGGTAAAAATACCAAAAACATAATTTTGATCAAAGTGAGTCTTTAAAACATCCCAGTTTAATTTTTTTCATTTCTAAATAATTTTTTAAAGGTAATTTTATTAACCTACAATATAAATATGTATGTAGATACTTTTTCAATAAAGTAAATCCTCTTGCATGTTAGGTATATGTTTTAAAAGTGACCAACAAGAGGAACGGGATGTAAAAGGCACAATATGTTTTACTTTCAAAAGCTCCATCATTGTTGTCTTCCTCCATCATTTTTCTTTAATAAAAGTGTATTTCGAATATCTAACTTTCACCTAATTTGCAGGTATATGTAAATGGTGAATGAAAAGCAGAAGCTTGAACATAACACTGAATGCACTAACATACTAGTGCATTCAGTTCATTTGCATTAGGAAGGACACGCTTTCAAGGCTGGGAGTAGATTAGAGGGAGATATGCTGTTATTAGACGCCGCATCCAGATCCATATGGCACTCCAGACCCAACTTGCAGGCACGGCTGGGTGATAAAATCTTTATTGAAACGATACCGATATTGAGAAATGCAACCAGAGCCCGTCATGAATCCAAGGCATCTATCTCACAGCTGCCGCTGTGGAGTATGTGTGATAATGTTGCTAAAAGGCTTCCCCTTTGGCTTACACAACGTTCTGACACCCTCGTTGCTGAAACGCATATCGTAGCCTGCGGATTGACGGTGGGGATCCTTTCATACATGCTTTGGTGCTCACGACAATTAGCTGATTCTGGGTGGTTTGGATCTAATTGAAACACAAGGGATTGAGACTGTTGAAAGGTTTGCCTCTCCAGTTTAGATGGAATATTCATTAAAGTGTTGGCAGGACTTATCATGTTCAACAAAACTCTCCAGTGTTTGCTCAAGAGAATCCACTGTAGCTGTTAGTTTCCTATGTTGCAGTGAATTTCATGCTCAGGAGAAACAAACCCTGCATTTAACGGATGTATGTGAACAATGTTTTTCACAGGCAAAACTGGCTGTGCAAAGAATGAAAACCAGTTTTATTTCATATTTTATGATTAATTGGTGTTTCATCAGCTAGACAAAACCTCAAATTTACTTTTTCAAGTGCCTATTGTCAAAGTAAAGCATTATTTAAAGACCCACTCCAATAAAAGGACATGTTTAAATTATTTTTCAGATTCAAACTGAGTTTGGGAGTATTTCTTTTTTTTTTTAAATCATTGCTCGCCGTTTTCTTGCTACGCTGGGATTAGCTTGGGCTTGGGTGTGTCTGTAAACTAATGGGAGAGGGTGTAGACTACAGTCACATATCCCAAAACGCCGCTGCGCTGCGACTTCAAATGCAAGATTTTTAGCAAATTTGGCAGGTGGAACCATTTGTAATCTGGAGGTGGCAGTCACATTTTCACATGCCATGCAGCAACTGGGGAGGTTTTTAGAAAAAGTCCAAATTTGACAGCAACCAGACGATCTTCCTCTAAAAGTTTGGTCAGTGGCTGCCCAGGCACATTTCGAGGCAGTCCAGTGACAGATGGGGTTGACCCTATGACAAAATTGGGCGACAGCTGGGCGGCCACATGGCGGTGGCACTTGGATTGCCGGCCGGTCGGTAGTATATGAAAAGAGGGTCATTCTGTTACCCCTACATGAACTACATTCATCACCGCACCAACAATTTTCTAAAATATCAGGCGGTGGCGTGAAATCTTGAAGACTCTGCTGATGCCTCTCCATTGGGCCGTGGCAGTTATATTTGTGACTGTAGCATAAATAAAGAGATGATTGGATATTAACACCAACAGTCCCACCCACAACCCAGAAACAAATTACCAATGAACTACTGCCGCTCTGAAGAAAATATGTCTGAAAAAATGACTTTAGATCTATGCGAAAAACTGTATATTCATAATTAAAAAATTTTACCATAGGAAAAAATAGAGTTGGAGTGGGACTTCAAAGATTTTTTGCTTGTTGCAAAAATAATATTATAAAGTAGTAGAATAATAATACTGGAGAGCTTCTGAACAATATGTGCAAAAAGGTAAGATACATTTCTTGCTCAATCTTTTTTTTTTTTTTTGCTTGTCAAATTCCTTATTGTTTCATTAAAAGCCCTGAGGTGCTATTTTTGTCATAATCAGATATGTCAGTATAAAAATGATCAGACGGCAAACATGAAGGACATTTCATTAAATGTAGTCTCTGCTGTCTGCACGAACCAGTCCTGCTTTCTTCAGTGTTGCCTGGACACTGGTTGATGTGAAAGGGTTTTAAGAAAATGTACGCCAAAGAACATTGTTCTGTCGCAAAGTCACAGTATTTCCCAGCAATACTGCTGTTAAGAAGTGTCTTGCCAAAAGCTTCAGTCTTTTTTTTTTTTCATTTTATTTTCACTGTCTGTCATTGTGATTGACACCAGGCTGAAATCATAAAAATCTCTGAACTCTCTCTCTGCTATCATCCACCTTGTTTCTCCCTATGACCCAGAAATCAATCTGGGCATGCCATCATGAAGGACTTAGCAGGTTTTAAAATGCATGAAATGACAGCGAGGACAGGGGCTCCACAAATGTGTCATTTTGATTACTGATCTTTAAACGCACACGCTTTGCTAAATGAGAAGTATAGTTTCTGGTGAAAAGGTAATTTTACATGCACACACACCAAAAACATTGAAAAATCAGACTTTAACATGAGAAACAGAGTGCACAACAATAAAACAAAAAACCCCCACTATTTTTAGAAACACTTTTATTTCTTTTTGTTTCAGTGGATGGAAAATTGGACTGTTCTGTGACTCACTGGTCCTTCTTAACACAAAAGAAGGCATTACATGAAGAACATGGTTGGAAGATGCATTCAAAAACCTTTTCTACGAATGATATTCATTTTAGCTAAATATAATTGTAGTGATTTTTAAAAACTGAGCATCAGTGCTTGCGTTTGTAAAAATCTTGTCCTTTGTTTTTTTTTTTAATTTGGAACCTACATCTTTTGTCTTGAGGGGGCACTGTGGCTTTCATCCAATAAAATGTCAGCCTTTTTTTAACATTAATACGAATATGTGTGCACATTTACAGTTTATTTAATATGAATCTGTGCCCCGCCTGCGTATGTGTGCATGCATGCATGTGCTCCCTAACTGTGGGTGGCAAAAGCTAATATCACATTACAGATGTAAATTGGCAAAGTGGCTCTCTCTCATTATCACTAATAAGACTATGGCCTTACTGTTTGACACCCCCCCCATCCCCATTTTTTTTTCTTCATAGGCCAGTTGGATGACAAAATGGCTAATGGAGAAAGAGAAGAGCAACGTAGCTGTCTGTGATATGGCGCTCTGCTGTTTGCATCAAAGCTCCAAATGCAGAGATATTTAGCTGATTGTCAGGTGTGTTGTTTTGTCTTCCTTTTTCAAATCTTCTGGCATCTTTAAATGACGAGTACAGTCTGTTTTAGGGTTAATGGTGTTGCGTGCCAAAAACAAAAGCTTGATCTTGTGAAATCCTACCTTTAATTTGCTGCTTTTTTTCCCTTTTCACCGCCTTTTTAGGTTGGCATCATCATTTCAAGTCTCCAAGCTGCAACTACTAATGTCTTTGTCACATGCAACCGTATAGGGTTGACCCATACGTGTGCTATGGATTTTTGGGTTATCTGGGCCGTAGAGGGTGGTAGAGAGTAGAGGAGTGCAGGTGTGTCCTGCAATTTTCTTGTGGCTTGTGCAGCCACCTTAAGGGACATTATGAAATTGGAACGTACCATTGTCAAGTGTGGGGTAAGTGTATTGTGAAATATTTAGAAGAATACTTTGAGTTACATGCACTTGTGATGTACAGGAGATGCTTTCAGTGCTGTCTTTTCCGCAGTACTCCAGTCGTGAGTAAGCACTGGCTGCTTACTGATGCCCACAAATGCTGCATGCATGGGGTGTGCAGGTGCATACATAAGTATCCGTAAAATGCGCACACACACTACACTGTCTAATTACTTAATTTCTAACAGCAAGGCTGAGCACGAGGAACACCCCTATCATGTGAACAGCACTAATGGGCTCCCTGAACAGTGTACAGGGTTAGGGTTAGGAGTTTTCTAGGATAGATATACAAACTCTGCTTTCGGCTACATTTCAGCTTCCGGCTAATGATGTGTTAAGTGAATGTGTTTGAGCGCTCTCTTGTCTGCAATAAGGTACCCCTCCATTTTTTTTACCTGCAGACAGCCATATCCACCTGTAAGGGCAGCTTTGACTAAAGCTACATTCACAATACTTGCGTTGACTCATGTTTAAGTGGCCACTTTCAGTGAAAAGTCTATGTAAAGACACGTCAATACAAATTTCAGGCTTCTGCGTTCAGAACTTTCGCCTCCACGCACCGCTTTGCATGTTTTTTTTGTGTGTTTTTTTTACTTCTCCTGTCCAAACAGCTGAGCAAACTGATATGAGCTCAGAGCCTCTTGTATTGGACAGATTTTACTGTTACAATCGGAGGTTATAAATCTTCGGACACACAAGGTGTATATTTGTACAAACCCCTTTTGCAATTTAGACTAAACTTTATTTATATTCCCCTGCGACAGACTGGCGACCAGTCCAGGGGTGTGCCCTGCCTTCGCCCATGAGTAGCCGGGTTGGGCTCCGGCAACCCCGTGACCCCGAAAGGGATAAAGCGGATTGGAAAATGAATGAATGAATGAATTTATTTATATTGATTATGTTTGTTTACTTTTTTTGTTAGACTGGACAGGCAATCCGACCAAGGACCCAGACCAGGGCCCGCAGGACCGCCACATGGGCCCCCAACTCCTGAGACCAGTGAGGCACGCAAGCACAGAAAGTGCAAGCCCTAGCCCAGCCAGAAGAGCAGTCCCTGTACCGCGCCAGGGGGCCCAGCGTGGGGCCCCACCTCCCGAGAGCCCCGCTGCCCCAGACAAGCCACCCACCACAAACCAGGAGTTCCAAGCATCCCCCTACCCCACCCCCAGGTATGAGCCAGGACTTGGTAGTGACATGTAGGCAGCGTCCTTTTCAAAACAAGGAAGTACCAACCATACTAAACATAATCACAATCGAGAAATTTGCTTTTTTCTGCCTGGCCAGAATTAAAGGACACCAAGTCTTTCATAGACTCAGTTGTAAAAAACAAAGCCTGGAGAAAGATTCACGAGATTTGCACTGCTTTGACCTTCTACATCAAGCCTCATTTCACTGAAACAAGCGCTTGTACGCAGTAGAAAAACTAAAGAAGAAGAAGCCCCCTCCCTGCTGCTCCCTGCTTCTTCGTTATAAACACCACCAGCGAGATGCGTGTTCATCAAACAACGTTTTTAAACGCGCCACATGCAGCCAGTATGAACAAGGCATTAAGGCATTGTTCATTTAAGCTGTAGGAAAAAGATGTTATATTGTTCAATGGAATAAAGGGTAAAATCGAATCGCTCAATTTTGTTTTCTTTTTGCATGTGTTGTCAAGAAGGAAAGGGAATTTCTTTTACAAGATTAAAATTGTGTAATATAAACCATTTTCTGCTCAGGCTGTTTCTTGTGATGTTATAAAACTCTTCATGTTGTTTTTATTTTTAGTAATTTGTCATCTCATGTCAGCAAAACTATTGAAAGTATTTTCCAAGGGCGCTGCCACAAAAGGAGAAATTCTTTCTTTGCTTTTTTTTTCTTATCTCATGTCCCCAGATTTTTCATGACTGCAAACTTAAAGAGGATATTGCAACTTATCATGTATACAGTAAATGATAAAATACATTCTAATTGAATGGAAGGTGTTTTCGACAATGGTCAAAGTTTTTTTTTTTTTTCACATGAGCTCATTACGAAACTCCGTCTGCAGCAAAAACTTTTTCATTTCCAGCGACACAGTTTTATTCAATGAGGGCAACAGTCTCCTTTTTTCCTCTGCATTTTTCCCTCTGTTACTCCCTCCTTCATCTTCCTCTTCAGTCTGTGGACCACATGCACTCAGTAATTACATTTTAGCCGTTATTCTTCACTGACATTTCTGTACAGTTAATCATGCTCACTCTGCCATCACGCACAGGTCAAAGTATGCGTAAATGAGAAGAGGGGAAGGATGGGAGATGTGGAGACGAATGAGAAGAATGAAGGTAAATGATGGCAGCCAGGGTACGGCAGAGAGTGCCGCACTTGGGTGTTTACGCGTATTATCATTGTTTGTGATCTTCTGTGACATACATGTAACCTATGTCCATATGAGTGTGTTTCACGGTAAAATCTATGACCAGTCCTATAAAGTGTGATGGGAGTTGTTGCTCTTATCAGGAGGGTAACAACCCCCTGGCCTTAAATGCACCCTTGCATACACTTGTTTGTGTGTGTCTGTGTGCAAATGTGCTGCACACCAATCTGGCTGGCATCTGCTCCCTCCTCTTTCCACTACAGGCCGTCTGTTGTCTTTTATTTCTGCTTTAATGACCTATAAAGGGACTGTTACTTTTTAAATAAACCATAAACCAAGGGTCATAAAAGGGGAGTGCAGTGTTGGGCACAGGCCAAGCGCTGAGAGAAATGCGTGTCTCAGTGTGTGAATGCTTGGGTGTGGGCATGCAAGCATATGTGCATGATGCCGTATATTTCCAATTGAGCTGAACCGTCAGCCAGGCACACATCACCATTTGGATTAACTGCATGTCAAACACAACTAAACCAACATAAGTGGTAACCTTGCTTCACATAGAGATGAGTAGGTGGGTGAGGAGCAGGTCCAAGGCTAAAGCTTTTTTACCGAGCCACCGTCTTGCAGCTGTTGGAGTGGGTGTAGAAAGAAGCAAGCCTGGGGCAGCATCAGCAGCTCTTCATACTTTGAATAAACCCCTTTTGCAAAACTTATACCGCAAAAGACTCTTTTATATTCCCACGACTGACATGGGAATCTTATGAAAGTGCTTAGAAATGCAGAGAAGGGGTTGAAGCCGGTTCAACCAAGCGCTACTGACAGTAATATATGGGTCTTAATAGGTGCATGCTGGTGATATCTGCAGGAGGTGTAATTTCAGTAATGTTTGTGACAGAAAAAAAAAAGTTTAGAAAACAAGGAAGTGCATATCTTAGAAGGTCTTTGCACCATGCATATTTGCATGTTAGTTGGAGGAATGTGTGGGTGCAAGTCGTAGCTCCTTGTCTCTTTCCTTAAGCACTAAGATTCCAAAACTGAACATAAAAATGTAGGGGGTGGGAGGTTGAGGGGGGGATAATTGCCTGCTTTAGCAAAGTGTTACGTTGAAAATGCGTGTCGCTCACACAGAGCTTCAAACGAGCTTGGCGAGGAACAGAGAGCAAATCTTAGTACGCCGCGTTTAGGACATCAAACGGGCCGCAATCAACTGCTTCGCAGGGAGGAGGAGGGGTTCGGAGGTGGGAGCAGCAGAGGGTGGGATCATTTCCTTTGACATTCATGCATTTCTTTTCCCATAAGGAGAAGTTAAGTTACTTCAAGCATCTATTAAAACTCTCTGTCAGGCGAGGTACAAAGTGATGAAGAGTGAGGTGGCTGCGGAAGGTTATGAGGAAGGGTATGAACAGCAATGGACAGTGGCAGATGGCAGAGTGAAATCCTTCACCTCATGACAGATTTCCTTGAGATGTCATCATCTGTTTGCACTCGATTAAGAAATCCTTTTTGCCATGCAAGTGACAAAAATATTCAAATTCTCCCTGTTTTTTAACTCTCATAGGAAGCTATTTGGTGATGGAAGGAGAATGGGGTGGAAAAAAATGAAATCTTAGAAATGATTTCTGACCTGTCCAATTTGAACCGAAAGAACACAAAATGTAATCGAGTTGAGGTAACAAATTATCTTTGATAAGGTAGATCCAGAGAATTTCAAGCGTGTTTTTTTTCTGCACACAGAATATGTGGCTTTAGGAATGGCTGCATTCGTTTTTTTAGATAAAAACTTTCAGATCACATCAATATGATCAGGTTCAGATATTGTTTTTTAATAGTCTCTTTTGGACAGGTGTTAAAGTTCACCTGAATTCTGGTGCAGACTGAACAGGCAAAACCAAAAGTTCAATTGCAAGTGAACTCTGCTGCAGTTAATTACACTGTGATCACAGACAGAAAACCAAATGGAAAAAGAAGTAAAAAAGAAAGTAATGTGAGTGGCTTTTGTTACAAGTAGAAATAATTAAAAGGACAAGAAAAAACAGACAGGTATATACTTAATATATGAATAAAAAACAATCTATAGTTTCCCTTCATTTATCGCATGGGTTCTGAAATAACCTGCGATAGGTAGAATCCAAATGCTTTAGGATTGTAAAACTCCTCACTACACACTTATTACACCTCTCTCAGAGAGACATAAACATATTCACACTTTTCGCTTTTGCTTAAATTCTCAAAGTTCAAAAGAAAATCAAGTCCAGTATTATGGAATGAAAAAAAATGCCTGATCGCGATCAAAGATTTATGTAAACGTGGCAAGCTGAACACATTCTGTACAGGAGACACGGCATGCAAAACAAGCAAAATTACACTGAAAAAAAATCAAATCTGTGAAACAGTGAGGTGGACAAAGGCGAACCACGGTATAACGAGGAACCACTGTACTTGCATTGTGCCATCCAGGTAAGTTGTAGTTTACTGATGACATTCCATCTTACTGGTGTTTCAGTAACATGTAGTCTCTAAAACAAATGTAAGCAAATTTGTCAGCACATTAGGCTGTTGTTTATCATCTATTTTCTGATCATTTGATTCAC
Source organism: Adrianichthys oophorus (assembly GCA_036245035.1). Taxonomy (NCBI): domain Eukaryota; kingdom Metazoa; phylum Chordata; class Actinopteri; order Beloniformes; family Adrianichthyidae; genus Adrianichthys; species Adrianichthys oophorus. The sequence continues at coordinate 7,399,048 of BSAI01000207.1, forward strand.
ATTTCATTCTGTAAAGGAGTTTTAATAAATACTTATTTGTTAGAAAGGATATTTATTAGTTTAATTTGCACCCAGGTTCACAAACTCATCTAAATCATACAGTAAAACTTGTCAGTTTTCCAGAGGATCAACATTTTTTAAATAAAATACTCATGATAAATATTTTCATTTTTCAGGAAAATGAGACAAATAATACATATAAAAAACATACAAAATCAAAAGCTTTATAGAGGCTGTGTTGGAACAGGCATTTACAGTTTGTATGGCTCTTCAGTGGCTGTCTGGCCTTTTGGAAAAGCTGTTTCTTGGAGTTGAACCAGCTCCGAACTGGCTCTGGCATCAGCCCAGCAATGCGACCGGGTTTACACAGGTCATGAGTATGTGAGCCAAAACCCCCTATTGTACAAGTACAAAAGGGGGTTATTGGCACAACATTGCGTACCTTCTGGGCACTTGGAGAGGAAAACATCTGAACAACTGAAACTGCAACAAAACTTGTTGTAGGGAACAAATTTACTGTTTGATCAGAACTTGTTAGCTTGTAGTCGTCATTAGAGTTATCGTTTGAGCTTATTATAAAGCAATGCAATGTTGAAAAACTACAATTTGTAGCTATCAATAGTCTTTCCTGTTTTCATAATCTGTTAAAATAAATTAATTTTCTGCTTTTTTAAACACACAACTTTCACAGCTTTGAGTTTTTAAGTGTTAGACAAAACGTAAAAACATTTCATGGAAATTGTTTGATCAAGAAATTCTTCCTCTTAAAGATTGTGTCTATCCTTTTCTGTGACTTAAATGTGTGTATTTCATTTGACAAAGTAACGGAAAGGCCTTGCTCACAACACAAGATTCATAACATTTTGCATCAAATAATTAAACTGTCTGTTCAACAAAGAAAACCTTTCCAAGTGTCTTGAAGAGCTGCTACACAAGATCAAATATAATTAGTTCTAGTGCTTTCTTTGACTTTTTTTGCCAAACAAAGTATCAGGCTTGGTGCACCACAAGTGGTCTTTAAGACCGTGTTGTCGTCAGATCCTTGGAGTTGCCTGTGTAACATAACTCGGATGACAAATCTGTACTTAAGAGATTCTCTGACATTCTCTGACAATGACATCTGGCCATTTGCATATGGGCAGTTGTCTCAGCATTGATAAACATCTTTGTCCTTCGTGATCCTTAAAAGCACTCAAGGAGGAGAACTTGTGACGAATCCTAACCATGTCAAAGCTGCTATTATTTTATCATTCATATCTGAGGGTGTATCCAGACTGGACACGTTTGGTTCACTTAAAGCAAGGGGATTAAACTCAATTCCACAGGGGACCAAAATCCTGAACACACCTGAGATCACAGACTCAACAGAATAAACATTTATTGAACATACTGAAACTAAACTTTAAAAAAATGAAAACTTAACTTTTTAAGATAAAAATAAAAAGAGAACAAGAATATTATTCCAGGATGAATTGATTTAAACCATAAATAACTTAAAATATTTTGCTCTCCATGAAAATATATCTTGTCAAAATGATGCAGGTTAGAAATAATACATTGAAAGAAAACACATTCAAATTTCTTTACCTCTGTCATTTTAATTTAAAAAATTAGCATACATTTTAAATATCCCAAAATATTTTGCTGTCTATTAATATATATTCTGTCAACATTTTGTAAATTAAAAATAGGAGCATGCTGCTTAACAAAAATAAGATTTGTGCTTTTAAAATTAAAATGTTTTAATTTGTGGCATCGTTTTTTAGCATTAAGCTGGTTCATGTTTGGTGTGTTTGGTCCTGTGAAAGTCTTTGTGAAATGCATCTCAGTGATTTGATTAAAAAAAAAAAAACTGTTATTGTAAATATAAACTATAAAACGAAATCAAATATCTTATCACTTTAGAGTTCTCCAAAAAAATATTTGGTGTTTTCTGAATTCTGTGCAACACCAACAGTAAAAATACTCTCAAAAACTTCTATACATTCATAACAAATGATCTATTGTTTATTTATTCATATCTGTTACTGCCTGCTTTATGTCAGATACTAGCACCAAAGGAATGAGAGATAAATGTAAAATACATATTATATGGGGAAAAAGATTGTTTACAGGCTTTAGTTTGAAACAGAATGTCCGGTTGACGGCAGTCTGAATACAGGCCAAACACAAGGTTCAAGCCTCAATCCGGACCAAATTAAACAGACTCGGTCTCGACCAATGGACTTTTCCAGTCTGAATGCACCCTTATTGCAAAATATCTAACAATGGTCAAATTTATATGAAATGCCAAAGAATGACTATTATTGCTTTGCAAAGTACTTCTTTCAGCTGCTATAAATTCACCCTTTTTTTTAGCATTGCAACACTGACAAACAATTTGTTGCAAGCTGTTGTTAAAAATGCATTTGATATTGAAGAGAAAATGCTTTTCTGTGGGTGCTTACTTCAGGGTAACAGTTTTGTATTTTGGCAAACAGCAGTAGATTGACAGGCTGGCAAGATGAGGGACTTTGATCCCCCTCACACTCAAAGCTGCACCCATTCTCGTGTTCAACTTTAACATTACAAAGATCCCTGTCTCCAATCACCTCTTCAGACACGTCATCTCTCAGCAACTTGCCTTATATTTCTCCATCACGGTTCCCTTCATTTTGTCGAACTACTTGATGCCTTTCTCTCTTAATATTAATTCACCTGTGATCTTTCACTGCTTTGACGCTGCCCTCTCTTTTTTTCCCTTTTTTTCCCCTTGCATCTCCTCTGCACTTCTTTTGTCCTTGATTACCTAGTGAGCTCCTGGCTGTGTCTCCCTGCCACTGGGTAATGGACTATTTGCATGCAAATGGTAGTGCCTGGAAAGATTAGACAGGGTGGAGTGGATGGAAGAGAAAGCAAAGGGAGGTGGAAAGCGAAGACGGAAAGGCAGACTTTATTAAAGCATGGAAAGAAAGGTGGGAAAAGAAGCTTAAAAAGTAGAGGAAAAGCAGGAATTCTTTACATTATGTTGGTCCTATAGGTCTGCATGATTTACATCATGTGGTGGATGTTGCTTTTTATGTCTGTGCACATGATTATTGATGCAGATGTGTGTGTAAGATGCTCAAAGAGTGTGGAAAAGTTTGCATGTCTTTGCCTCAGTATTTGCATGTTTATGTGCGCCTAACTAGCTAGGCTCCAAACTCGGGGAAGATAGAGAACTGCAGCATCTCTATTTCTGAAAAATTAAAGCAGAAGACCAAAGGTTTTTTGTCTGGAGAGAGAAGCCCAGGCCTGGTTGCCTCCTCCCCCTCCTCCGACTCCTCCAAATAAATAAGAATTTTTGATTACAGTAATCAGGGCCATTAATAATGCAGACGCTGTGATGATGCTGAGGAGATGAAAGATGGCTCTTCTCAACCTTTCTGTGTTAGGAGCGAGGGGAGATTGCTGCTAGCTAGCCACACACACACACACACATGCACATATGCACACACAAATACAGTTGCTCACCAACAAGTATTCAGCGTTTGTGGAGCCACAATCTGCAAAGAAGATAAAGTTTTAAGGCTATTTTCAATTGACTCCTAATTATTTTTAGCATCGTGTTTCTGACTTCTTTTGTTGCGGAGTACAAGCGTTTTACTGCGATCATTTTTTCTAAATGTGTGTTAGCTACAAAGAGCTACAGTTATAGCTCTTTATTTTTTTATGCTCTTTCACACAGAGAATTGGAGACAGAAGACTTGTGAATTGGATTTGCAGCATCTGATTGTTCTGTTTAGCACTTTTTGAATGGTTCCCCTCTCGCGCCTACGTCTCACATACACACAAAGAATCCGAGCATGTTACATACCTTAGCTTCGGCACGCTGTCTCTGCTGTGTACACACACACACACTCCCCTCACTCTGTATACCTCCCTTTCCCTGAGGGTGAGTTGGCAGAGGACCAGCAGCTAGGAGAGAATGCATAAAGAGCTATTGTGGCTGTTGTCATTAATCAGGCCCGTATGGTTTCTGACAGCAGCATGCGAGGAAGCAAGACTGTCTCTCAAATAGTGTCTCCGTACACTCGCTCTTCTCCATTAGCTTACTCCAGACAGACAGTCAGTCTCCACTTACAAAATGCTGAAGTGTAAAAGCACACAATAGTGAAAGAGAACAGGGGTTTGAGGCCATGCAGGCTGTGGGAGAGAGGTGTGCAACACCAGGGTGGCATGTACTGGATGCCTCGTTACCCCAGCAGTACCCTGAATTCACACCGGAGCCACCCTCGGGGTGACTGAGCGGTGAGGGGGTTAAACACAGAGCAGTGGGAGCAACTTATTCTCATTCCTTATGTGTCCACATGTTGACCTGGCCTCGTGCAAGGCATGCCAGGTCCTCAACCATGCACGTGTGCAGATGTGTGTTCATCACAGATCCATAGAGAACAAGTCAAAAACTGCGTCTGCTACAGGTGTGAGCGCAGAACATCTGGCCGGCACATTTCAAACACTCAGAAAGGCAGGCGGGATGGGGCAAAGCCGCAGTGGAGAGCTGTACCACAGTCATTAGATAGCAGAGGACTTGAGGGCAGGGATTGGGACCACAGAACCACAACGTACACCTGCTCCTTTCGCATCTGTCTGCCCACAAACAAGTATTCTTGCACTGGAAGTTTGTAATTTTGGAAATCAGGCCTGAAAGGGGAAAACGCCATGTCTCACTTATTGCATGTGGTTTCTTTAGCAAAATCCACTCTGCTGTGATGATAAATAAAAGTCCTGTTGGAGAAAAAAGTCCAAAATAAAAGTTGAAAGGAAGTGGAAAATTTTTATATGCTCTCTATAACTGCTTAAAAATGTTATGGTGGCATTATTAAAGCTACATCTTAAAAAAAAAATTAAAAATCACAAAAAACTTTGTTGGGTTTTTTATGTTTTTGATATAGTAGTTGCAAAATGGTCATCTTCATATTTTTCCTGTTATTTTTTTCAAAATTGTTAAATAATAAATATATATATATATATTACTGTAATTTAATTACTCTTGTCAGTAATAGAGTAATATAACAAATGACAGTTCAAATGTCAGTAATTAAATTCCAATTACTAGGCTAACATGGACGTGGACAAATCTGTATGGACATTTAGTAACTGGAAATATTCAAATTTGCATTTTGTTAAAAAAGAAAAGCAAAAATATTTCACTTGAGTGCAAGTTATGTCCTGGAGATGAACTGCTCTATACTGCCCTAGTGTCAATGAGCAACCTGTCTGTACTAAACCTAATTGCCTTTTGAAAAAATTGAATATGAGTGGAAAAAAGTAAAGTAACAAGTAGTGAATTACCTTTTAATATGGGGAATGAGTAAAGTAATGAAATTACAATTTCATCACGTAACTAAGGTAAAGTAATCAACTACTCTTAAAAGTAATTTAACCAGCGCTATGTGTGTGTGTAATCCATGTGTGCAATTTTTAAGCACACAAGTTTGCTGATTTTGTCAAAGCTGCTGTAAATATTCTGAGGATGATGAATTGTTTTTCATGCATGCAGGCAAACTATCAGTGGACTGTATTTGACCTGTATTACAATAATGTTACATCATCTCTAGGGATTGATGGGATCCAAGAGAGTTTTCACATGAAGGATAAAACGGAAGTGTTGGATTGAATGAATCCACACCATATAAGATCCTGTAAATTAGGGGGGGGGTACAACCTTTTTGCAAAGAGGGCCAGATTTGGTGAAGGAAAAAAGGGCCAACCAATTGGTCAGCATTATTTGAACTCCAATAATGACAGTAAATTCAAAGGAACTATTTCATGAATTCACTGCAGTGGAATACTTTTCACTTCTATCTGTAAAACAGAAATACATCTAAATATATATATTTTTTACCAAAGTTCCTGTGAATTAAAATATTTGCAAACCAAAAATAAAATGTTTAAATTAAAATCATGTGACCAGGAAAATAATAAAAAGGTATTTTATTCAGAAGTACAAATTACTGAGGTTTTTATTTAAAAAAAAAAAAAAAGAATCTGTTCTATTCATTTGGCCCTTTTTTGAAGGTCAAGTGGCCACAGGTTGTTGCCTCAGGTTTACCACATATAATGCAATTTAGCCAATCACAATTAAGAAATTGTAGCTCTTAGAAAGTGCTGGAGGCTGCAAGTTATTGATTTTTATGACAAAAGCCTGCAGGCTGGTAGAAATTTAAACCTTGGCTGCATTTGGCCCACGAGCCGGACTTTGCACATGCCTCCTGTAAATCAACTAAAGTCACTGTGCACTGGATTCAAATTTTAAAAAATGGAGGATGATGTTAAAACTAATTTTCTGGTTACATTTGTTGCCATGGATGACTTTTATGGCAAAAAATATGGAAATACATGAATAAAAACATAATTAAACACAAAAATAAACATTTGCACTGTTTACTATTTGTTTCTTTATTTAACTCATTGATTGACATTCTCCATGGAGTGCCGCAAAAATGATTTGAGGCTTTCACAAACTAAATAAAAATTAGGACAAGTAAAATAACAACAAAACTAGGAAAATGGATGACATTAGCTAAATAAATGCAAAATGCAGAACAGAACAGGGAAAAATACACGCAAGTTAAATGGAAAAATATTTAAAATTATTTAAAACAGTTTTTTACTATTACAAAAAAAAGAGTCTGTGAATTACTAAAAAGTTAAATAAATCCAATGGAAAATTAGAGCAGAAATATAAATTTCTCTCACACTGTATGCATTAATTATTAAAAAAGTCCATTTATTTTTGAGCTTTGTAGACTTGGTCCTCCTCAGAGAGGGTGGTACATGCGTGGACTCCTGATGCTTGTTTCTGTTGGATCTTTCATAGTGTTCGCACTGGTTAAGACTCAAAGAAACTCCCAGTTCACCAGAATGCCTAACCGGGTTTGGCTCATACTGGCTCCAATTGTGATTCAGGTTGAGCATCCACCCAGTTTATGTGTTTTCATTTGACAGAGTCATTCTCTCTGACAGCAGTCTCTCCACCTTGACCCAGCATGAATGTGCAGGTCTTGGGTTCCTCTTGAAGCATGTCATCTGACGCCACGGCGCCTGCAGATGTCACGGCGGCCACCTCTGTCGAAGAGCGAGAAAGTCCTCCGAGCCCCCCCTCCTGTCTTTGTTTCTCATCCCTTTATTTCTACTTTTGCTCATCATTACATGCATCCTGTCAGCAGCGGCCCCTCACTCTCTCCTCTGTTTTTTTTAAACTCCTCTGACTGACATGTTAGTCAAATCTGCCTATTATGTGCTTCGTTGGTCATGCATTGCTTTTTACATCTGGCATAAAGCAATCAATGACAATGAAATGAGAGCACATGAAAAGAAGGTAAAAAAAAAAGTTGTCACAGAGAAAAGGAGTCTGGTGGCTTGGTCTTTTCAATAGAAGCATTAAGGAGCCATCAAAAGGGAAATGGGTTGTTTTTCTGAATGCTTCGTCATCGTTGGTGTGTGCAGGGTAAAACAGAAGACTTGTTACAATAATTATACATTCTGCTGTATGGTCTATATTTGGAACAAAAGATGGGAGCATTTCTCTCAACAAGAGCAGACCACTACTGTTTTTTCCTGAAAGAGAAAAGTGTCTGGATTCTGAGATTTTTTTGTGGTGTCACTGCAAAAGCACCGTACAGTGCAACACATATGTAATGCTATGGTCACAAATACAACTGCCACCGCACAATGGGGTGGCTTTGGCAGAATCTTCCAAATTTCATGCTGTGCCCGATTTTTTTCCCTTTTTTTTTATTGTTGGCGTGGTCATGAAAGAAGACGGCGGCAGTCAGGCGGCCGTCAGGCGTGCAGAGCGGCCTACCTTTTATATACTCCCAGGCTACTTAATATGGACTTCCGCCGCCCAGAAATATTGACACATTGTCCAATCAGAGCTGTCGGCCAGCAGTCCAGCTGCCACTGACCGATGTCGACTTTTAGAGAAAAATTGTCCAGTTACCATCAAATTTGAGCTTTTTCTTAAAAACCTCCATGGCCACCACGGGGCGTGTAAAACATGCCTCCCAATATCTAATGCGGCCATGCAGCCACCTGCCAAAAGGCTTAAAAAAAACATGCATTTAGGTCACCGCGCGGTGGCATTTTGGGATATGAGATTGCAATGTTTGTACGTTTTGTAGGAATGGGTCTCATTTGGCATTGACGGTATTTACATTCTACACGTACTTTTATATATTTATTTTTTCACTGTTTCTATCCGAGACATATTCAACTAGACTTTGACTGAAACTTTCGAGAGTTTCTTGCTTCATTTTTTTGATTAATATTGGATGAAATGGTGTAGCAATGACAAATCAATGAAAACAATCAAATCAACTACTAAGTGAATAAACTTAAAATGTTTTCTAGACTATGGTAAGAAAGGGCAGGTCAGACTATGCTGGGTAAAACCTTCATTTCCTTTTGTGTTTACCCCATAAATGCTACACATCCTCCACAAGTCTGTGTTGAAGAATGCCGTTTTCCTTTTTCCATTTATTCATTTTGACACAAACATCAGAGTTGGTGATTCAAAGAAACGGAACAAACACATGAAAAGGAATGGATTTGTGCTAGAAAGTGTCAAGCAGCACTTTGACAAGATTTGAATCAATCAGCTGCTTAACTTCATGGACAGGTCTGTACACCGTTTGGGAAAAGTGACTCATCCTTTTTTTTATTTAACTTTTGCGCCTCCTAAAACATTGCCAACATTTTTTGTCTGGCAGCTTTTGTCATTTCAACTCCATCTCCTCATCTTCACGTCATTACTTTTTAGGGGCAGGCCCTACTATATCCACAGTAAACATTTGGTTAATTTTACTTTTATGATGTTTTGGTGAAACTCGTGCCAGGTTTCATAAATGGAAAAATTTCCATTTTATTTAATTTTATTTATTTGAACTCAAAACTCAGTAGTCTCCCTCTGAACTCACTGGTGAGTTTGACAAAAACATTGTTTGTTTAGAATGATGCAAGAATGAAACCGACCTCCGTCATAAGCATTGTTTTTATTCAAAATTGAACGGGAAGGTTTAAAAAAGTTAAAACATTAACATTGTTTTGCTTTAAAACAATCCTAGCAAGAGTTCTGGCACAATTGTGATACCGCTAGGAAGAAATCCTTGAAACTTTGTTTATAGTTCATTAGAGCTTAAGCCTATTTTTTTTTGACATTTTTCACATTGCATTAACATTGTTTTTGCTTTGTATGTGAACTTATACATTTTCTTTTGTCTCTACGTGTTTGATATTTTGTTCTAAAACAAAAAAAAACTGATCTCAATTGTTGAATAAAAAATGACAAAATAGACCTCTTGGGTTTAAATTTTTAGTTATTTGTAGAATTATTGTGTAATATAAATAAAATGAAGAAGAAGAAGCCGTGGTTTTACCAAAAAGATGACTGTCAGACCACTAGTTTTCATACTTGCACTGAGAGAGTTTGGAGCATTTGAACAAGCTTACATACTTTTTGAAGTTCTTATTTTGTTTCACTCCTCAAAGTAGATTTTTGTGTACTGCAATTTCACTGCGTAAGAATGATAAAAGGCCGACAATCTTACTCCAATTAATCTAAGAGTAACCTATTCAACTGACTTGTCCTTACAGTGGTGTTTTGCTCTTCCACAGTCGTGATTCATTGCAGAAATTGTTGCAGAATCTTGTCGAAACACTAGAAGGGCTCTTAAGTTTGTGTATTCTTTTTAGTTTAATAGTTTTAGTTTTACCACTAGGCTGGATTACTGTAATTCCCTTTCCGTGGGGGTTAGCATCTCAGCCACTCTTCGACTCCAGCTAGTACAAAATGCTGTGAGACTGCCCATCTCTTAACTAGAAAGCAGAAAAAATGATCACATCTCCCCTGTTTAAGCTTCACTACACCGGTTGCCTGTTCATTTTAGAAATCATTTTAAGATTTGTTTTTAAATCCTTACATGGCTTGGCACCCCTTTACCTTTGAGAGCTCCTGCAGCCTTATGTCCCCTCCTGTCCTCCCAGATCAGCTGATGAGCAGCATCTAAAAGTACCAAAAACTAAATTCAAACTCAGAGTGAACCGTGCTTTTGCTGCAGCAGCTCTAAAATTCTTAGGTGATCTCCCACTTCATGTCAGAGTCTACTACATCATTGCCTGTTTTTAAGTCCTTTAAAAACCAGATTTTTTTAGGTTGGCTTTTAATGCACAGTAAAGAGGTTCTCTTTCTTTTATCTCGTCAAATTTTATTTAATTTTCTTTTATGAAATATTTGTGATTTGTTTTTATTTTGTTTTATTTATTTTTACCAATGTAACTTTGTAAGAATTTTTGTAAACTTTAATCTATTCTCTCCATTCCTTTATATATATTTTTTGTCTCTTTGTCACTGTACAGCACTTCGGGTCTGTGTGCACAATTTGAGAGATTATTATTATCATTATTACTATTATTATTATCATTATTATAACCCTCACTGTATTTGTGTGCATAGTTTTTTAGGTTTATTGTTGTCTGATTATCTTGTCTTTTTTTGTTTTTCTGCTTTGTTATTGTCTTTCCTTCAGTTGTTTCAAGTCTATCACCTTTTTTATATTGTCACATTTCTGTTCAGACTTTGTTTAATGTTCAAATTTCTGTTTACTTACTAAATCCAGTTTCTGTTGAGCTGTTCCATACTGTCCTGCATCATTATCTTCAAAAATGTGATGAATAAAGTCAAAAAGAAAACCTACCCAAAGATAATTGTCAGCCATTGGCTTAAAATAAATAAAATGTGATTAGTTTAAACACCTCATCGAAATGTTCTCTACATGTAGTTTTAATTGTTTTGGTTCTTATATACTGAACAGAGTTGTAAAAATATCTTTATGTGATACTTTAAAACATAAAGGTACTTGGTGCTGATGGGTTTTTTTATATGGTGCCTCAATAAAATATGATACACAGGTATTTTTGCAGTTTTCAATAGAACACATTCAGGAAATGTAATGTTTATTATTTACAATGTGGTTGTCACACTCTTCACTGCATATTCATGTTATAGTCAGTACTATCTTTTTTACTATCAAACTCCTGAAGGTGCCATTAGCTGTCTGCTTTTTTGTCAGGTGAGGAGTAAGGTTGTGTGAATTCTAATTTTAATTTCTGGGACGCCAATGAGCAAATTGCTGGAGGCATAAGAGCAATTCTGGTTCATGCAGTGTTGCAACTTTTGGAAATATAGAGCTTTGATTGTGGCTATAGTTGCCTGTGATGGAAGTGAGCTGTGAAAACTATAATCAGTGTCAGCTCACACAGCCAGACTTGACACCACACTGTGAGATGCAATAGCTCTGCCTCTTGAGCGCACACAAACACACATACGCACATCACGGAGCAACGCTCTTTCCCAATCCGTTTCATTTTTTTTCTTCCAAGTTCTTCAGTCTTCCGATCACACCCACATTCTCTGTGTGTGTGTGTGTGTGTGTGTCACACAAACATGAATGCAGATTCTAGCTGGGTCGTGTTGCAGTGAGTGACCAATCACACAGGCAACAGAAGGAGTCTGGACAAAGAGGTTGTCACTCCACATTCAGCACATGGACTCTGTGGTGCTCTTGCCAGCACAGAAATGGCAGGACTTGTATCTGTCTATGTGACAGTGGGTGTGATTCCCCAATATAGAAAAAAAATGTGTGTGTCTATCTGTGTATGTGTGTACTAGTGCATTCCTCGCCTTTTATCTGGGTATTGCCTCAGAGCAATTCAAAGCCTGTCACTCAATCTGTAGGACTGGAAGTAAGAGTGAGAGGCAACTAAAGTTAGGGCTGCAGGAAAAGGAAAAAGCTGGACCATCCAGCAAGAGGGAGAGAAGGAGAGATTAGCAATTAGGAGCAAGGGAAGGACAGTGAGAGGCTCAGAGGGAGGACAAGTGAAGGAAAAAAGAGAGATGATGATATACAGAGAGCAGCACAGGCAGTTTGCTCCTTTGGGTGTGTAGGTTAGGGCAGCCCGCGGGCACAGTTGGCATGCAGCTGGGCACTCTGTCGCTCAGTCCCTACGGCAGCCCGCGTGTTCACACTGCTTTCCCTCAGAGAGCAGAGGTCGAATTGAAAAGAGGAGTGTGTTTGTGTGTGTGTGGAGGAAAAAAAATGTTTGCGCGTGGCTGCTGCCTCATCAGAAATGCCAGCACTGCTACACATATCTGTTTATGGGCTCATTGCTCAGTCCTGTTATTGCTCAGAGGGACCATTTGCAGTCACACTTGCATAATGATAATAATAGGTTGACTTGGAGTGGTTGTGAAAGTGTGTCTGTAATTGTGTGTGTCTTGATGCCGTGTGTTTATGTGAGCATCAGCGCTTTCTTTTTGCCTATGACTCACTCTCCTCTGTTGCTGTCACCTGCACTTACATTGATCTCAACAAGCCCCTCCCATTTCCAGTCCGCCGCCCCAGCTTCCTGCCCTACATCGCTCTTGCGCAGCAGTCAACCCACACACGTGCCCTGCCGTGACCTTGTGGACACACCACAAACTGCAGGGGCACGGCCCTCTTGAGCCATTCGCTGAACAAATGGCGGTGATTGCATCACAAGTTTTTCTTTCAGAAACCAACACCCCCAACCCATCATTAGCCCGGTTGCCAAATCCAGAGCCCTGATTTGAGTTCTTTCCCCTTTTTGCTAATTTTACAGGGTTGGGATCATTGTACCCACCGTTTTATTTATTTATTCTTTTATTTAACTGCGGGTGGTGAAACATTTGTTTTTGTTTGCAGTTTGTTTCCGCATCGTTTCAGCATCCGTACCCACATTTGTGTCAGAAGGCTCCAGAAACAGATAAATGTGTGCCACGCAACATTCCAGCCATCTGACTAACCGCATTCTTGCCATAACCTGGCAATTAAACACTTTTACCTCCAAATCCCACCACAAAGCAGAGGCCAGTGGTGAACTAAGAGCACGGAAAGCCCATTAAAAGGGAAAGAGCATGCCAGCTTCTTAATCGAAACACATGTAAGCCATTAAGAGTACACTTTGAATTCCTTTCTGTGAGTTAAAGGCATACGAGGAGCCAAAGACAGACATCAAGTTAGAGAGAAAAAAATTTGGATTCACTTTAAATCTCACTTTCAAAGAGCTTGAAAGTCTGTGTAGAAAGAAAGAGATAAAATAAAAATAGGCAGAGACTAAAACCCAGGGAAAGCACAAGGAAACTGTGGCTTGGGACCAGTGGGTCAGATTATAACTGTATGTGATTCCTCATTTCTGGGATTTAACATCTTCAATCCCCCTCTTGCATCGTTCAAATGGTTTGGCTGAGGCTCCTTTGAATTTGGCCCCTATGGCGGCAGCCTGGCTGGCAGCCAGAGAAACACTCTTTCCTGTTTGGAAGTGGCGGGGATCACAGAAAGGACCACTTCTGAGACTCGCTGCACTGCCTTTCAGTCTGCCGGGTTAACAGATCACCACTGTTTTGGCGCTAGCTTCTATAAAATGCTTATGAACTCTCACTATTTGACTGATCTGTAGAGGTGTAAGAAACAATCGACTTAATTGATGAATTGATCTATTTTCCAACAATCCAATCATATTGATCTGTCTGAGGGGTTGTTAATGGAATCAACCTATACCTTTAAAGAATCATTTATAAATTAAATAAATTGATTATAAACAATATTGTAAAATTTGAATTGAGGTACAGTAGGTTTGTTTTACTATAAATATCAGCACAGCACACACATGTGATGGCAACAAAAAAAGCCATCATTAAAGTCCAGTGTGAGGAAACGCTTTGAAATTGGCAAAGACGTGACAAAGATGTCCTGGATCAACTTTAGGTCAATAAATTGTTTCGTCCGCCACAAAACCACAAATTATATTATGAATTGAATTGTTATTAAAATGAATCCTTACACCCTATACTTATTTGCAGTGAATGTAAAAAGATGGGTTTGTGGTTTCTTTTGGTTTGTTTGGTTCTTGCCCTCTTCCCCTTGCTGTCATTTGAATTCAGCGTCCCACTGCCCCTGTCTTGTGGTTGTCATACTCGAAAGCCACATCCTACAACCTTCTCTACTGCTATACAGAAAAAAAACAGTTTACTGTGTCTCATGTTGTTGGCCACATTCATTGAGCATACAAAAACCATGGTTTAGATGTGGTAATTATGTGAAACACCGTTACCTCATGAATTTTAGTTTGTAGCTCAAACTTCCTGTCAAAACTGAGTTGATGCAACTTGTTTTTGAATTTCTCCTGATAAATTTCCTCCAATTTGGAAACGCATCTTTTTCCTGATAAACCCAGCTTCTTCTCTAGCTCCTGTTTCGCTTAAATATTTTTTGGGTTTTTCATTTTTGTTCTTAGTAGGACATGGCTGCTTTCCATTCATCGCTCTCTCAACTTGTTTTTCCATTGCTGTTAAAACATCCATTCAGATGCTTCACTTTATCTCTGCACTGCCTCAATTTCTTTGCCACCCTTTCTCCTTGTCTTCAGTTCATCTTTTTTAGTCACGTTTTCCCACCTCAATAACTTTCACCCTGGCTTCTGGGTTGACCGGCCTTGCAGCCTGGAATAGATGTGGGATGATTGACCATTCACAGCAGAGGATTCCCATTTCTCCCCCCTCCCCTTGCCGCTCTGCGAGGATCTTTTCAAAGTGGAGCTCTACAGCAAGCGTGTGCACATTCGTGAATACTACAGTACATTGATTTTCTTCTGAATGGGTATGTGGGTGTACGCGATGGTGTGCAGATACAGTATTCGATGGTATTCTGACAGCATTAAACATCGGCTTTTGGAAAGGATTTTTCTTGCAATTACTGAAGAGTCTCCTGCTTTGAACTGTAAAAATACAAAATAATGATATCCAAGTCAAATCCATTTCAAGATTAATGTTACATTTACAGATTATTGATTTGGATTCGAGACAAAACCCTTCATGCTTCCACATGGCTGCACATTAGTGAATGATGATGGCTTTTGAAACAGAATATTACTTCCCGCTTCCAAATCTTTCATCTTCTAATGATCGTCTCCTGGAATGTTTTTGATTCATTTGTGGGAATTTTTGAATCGCTGTTGTTCTCATCAAGTCCTGCATGCTTCTTTTGTCACAATCAATTACTTAATTTATCTGATGTCTCCTTTCAAATATATGTGCATCTGTGAACTGGACATGTATTTTAACATTAATGTATTAGTAGTCCTGTCAGTATACGATTCTGATATTTGTCTTTTTTTATGAGCTGTTTTTGCTTTACTTTTTATTCTTCCTTTCAAAAGCACACACATTAACCTTGAAATAAAATACAGCAAGAGTAGAAGCAGAAATTACCTAGAATCGCATCCTAATGTCGGATACTCAAGACTTAATCCTCACATAGCTGAGGGACTCACTTAAGTGACCATAGTTTAGGACATTCAATGATAAATTTCACACCGCTGTAGATGCTTTACTCTGATTACTTTTTCCATTTTTGTGACGAAAACTGTCCAACCAGGCTATGAAGGTGTTTTTGCTTGGTGTATTATTTATCTCATACATTCAGCACACAGATAAGTAAAAAAAATGTAAATCTGAAGGGATTAAATCTTAATAAACTGATTATCACTCACTGGAATATGTGTGTGACTTCATACACTGATGGTAACTTGATTGGAAAACCATAACCCCTTAAATATTTTTAAAGTCAGAAAATCCACAGACTTGAACAGCCTCATTGCCTTTTCTAGTGTGTCCTAAACACACTGCAAAAAGAAGCCCTAAGAAATGAGTAAAAAAAAAACTTACCCCACTGTCAGATTTTCTTTAAATAAGCAAAATAATCTGTGGTGGGATAAAAAAAAAAAACTGGTCTTATCAAGAATTCTTATTTCAGGAAAAATAAGTATTGTTGCTGCTTTCTCAAACTATTATTGTTTTGCTTTTGAAGACGTTTTTTATAAAATTACTTTTCTTTCAAGACAGAAATTAAGACTAAAAGGTCTTTTTAACTCTCTTGACATTCAGTTTTTAAAGTGCAAACCAAAACATAACAAAAGAAACAATAGTTTCATCTTTTCAAAAAACATAAAAGTAAAATGAAAACCTGTTCCACAAAACAACAGCCTAAATTCTACAGCATCCAAGAATTTTTCTTCACAACTGAAATAAAAAAACAAAGTCCTCTAAAAAGAGCCTCATCTGCTTGAGGCTTCCCTTCTTCTTCACTTACAGTCTTCAGTAGAGTTTTGCTTGAAAAAAGCAACTAAAACGTAAGAACAGTTCTCATTTTGATTACCACTGAGTCATCAATATGCAATTTTTGCATGCAATATGCATTTTAATCACCTCAATTTGAATAAAGACATGCTCAAAAACATAATTTTAATATTAATTGTCTTGATATGTGCCCTCCATCAAGAGAAACATGCTACAAGAGCATGTTAAAAACACCAAAAATTGGATTTTCTTGAGAATGAGTATTTTATTTCTTTCCCCTCTTGTTGATCAAGTTTAAACGTGGTGTCCATCAAACTGTAGGTCATAAAGTCTTTTTGGCACAATTCAACACAACACCATTATTTAAAAAAAAAAAAAACATGTTTTAATTAATGAAATGTCAGTTTGGCCCTTATACAACAAACAATCAGCCCACAAATACTGTACGCTGTAAGCTGAAATTTTACAGCTAGTTCAAGTATTCAATGTTTGTACAGTCTTATCAAATGTCATCTAAAAATATGAAACATAAAACCATTTGTAATGATGAAAAAAATATATATATATAAATGCAGATTTTTAAAAAAATTGGAAGTTAAACAGATGCAAACATCTGTGGACATTGAAAATGGGTAAGTAAATGGATTGTCATGGAGCTAGTTTTCTACATGTACGCAAAGTTTTTTTTATAGAACACATATCTATGCAGTATCCGTGTGCATATGTGTGCAGTGTGTCCACAGGCAGACACACAGGAGCCTGAGGAGTGGTGGATATAACAGAGGAGTGTACCACAGAGGGACCAGGCCCATAGCCAACAGACAGGCCCCACTCATAAATTCTCTCCACACTGACGCCTCTCCCCTCTGCCTCTGTGTCTCCCTGCCTTCATCACTCTGCCTTTTCTCTTTTCTCCTCTCTGTGTGAATTCATCTGCTTTGTCATGCTCTCTGGCTTTGTACTTTTTGCCTCCTAATCAGAGTTAACCAAAAACATGCTACAAAATTTGAAACGGATAGAAATGACAGTCTTCTCATGTCAGCGTTTTGTATCTAGCCACTTGAAGGCCTGGACCTTTGCACTAATTCACTGACAGATGTTCCATATACAGCTGTGGCATTTAAACCCACATGATAACTTTCAAATGTGCCCAAATGATCCATACAACTCATTTCCAGAAATATGGAAAAAGACAAAGTTAATTACACATTCAAAGTCGTGAGAAACAAGTTTTGCTGCTCAGGATGATGCATCCGATGATTCAGTGGTGACCGGTGAGACCTTTAAAATGCACTATTCACAAAAAAAACATTTAGGTTTCTACATGACAAGGGTAAATGACTCAAAAGAAAGAAACTTGATCTCAATGTGACATTTCAAATGCCTCTCAGACCAAGAAACCTCTGTAGGACCCTGTCTTCAATGAAGCCACACATTCTATATGACCACAACAGCCTTCTGACCACCAGCAGAGGACCTTTCTAAACCCGAATATCTCCCAAACCCTGCATACAACTGAGTTACCTCCTTTTGATATCTACAGAAGATATCGAGGGCCTTACAGTGACACCAAACATGAGGAAGTCGGGCTCTGGGAAGTTTTTGGTGGATTTAAAAAAAAACTGTTGGTAGTCAGGAGAACAGAAACCAAAAGTAATCATGCTGTGTGCAAAAAAGGTTGCCATCACCTTCTGGTGCTAGCACATCTTAGATGAACAAATGGAGACAAATGACAGGTAAATAAAAAGAAAGAACAACAACATCAAAGCAGCCATCTTTTTGTGTACAAACCCCTGTTGATGTTATTGGAGAGATGTACCATTTGCATCCATTTTATGGTGCTGGCTATCTTTTTCTTTGTGGAAGACTCCAATCAATTCAGCAGAAATGATTTCAGACCCCATTTTTGCACATCTTCTAATAATGTGTTTTCCATTTTAAGATTGCTAATATCTTGAATGGCTTCCTGTAAATGTCTACAATGTGTGTAGGTCTTAAAGACCCATCCGATGTACGTCTTCATTTTCCTCATCTGAGCTGGCATCTGGCTTAAAACTCTACAGCTGGACAGCTCCAAAATTGGTCACCATTTTTGTTGCATTGATAATGTCTGCCTGGGGTTGTAAGGAAGGCCAACAGTCGCACCTACAACTCAGAGGTGAATTTCTAATGAACTACTGCTGCTCTGCAAGAACACCGTATTTTTTGGTTAATAACTGCAAAATCATAACTAAGCTGTCACTGGGAACGCTTTAAAATAGATCAAAAGATGATCAGAGTGAGACTTTGACCTGGTTCAGAATTGATTTAATATTTACGTTGATGTAAAACAACAAACATACCATTCTTTCTAGTTTTCAGCACAATTCTTTATTAAATTGGATTTGGTTGCAGGCTTTAAATACAGTACATTTTAACACGGTAGAGCCAACTACTTTCTACTTCCAGCAACACTTTTTCCTTCAGTGAACCTACATGTGTCTTTGTTCTGAAGCTGTCCGGTGAGCAGTCTTTCAGTTGCCCCTTGTTTTTATCGCTTCTGTTTACAAGATTCTCACTGTTTCATTGCTTTTTTACCTTATATGCAATGTGGTTTTTTTTTTTTTTTTTCTGTGCATTTCTGCCACAGACGTTCTTGCCAATGACGCCTTACAGTGACTGACCTTGACGTAATTCAAAACCTCCTTGATGGAGTCTGTTTTGTTCTGATTTCACCTCCAACTCACTTTGACCTTGTGCTTCCTGAAATCTCCTTTATACAGTGCCCATTTGCATGTATTTCCTTGAGTCCATGTGCCCCTAAAAGCTTGCCTCTGACCACAAAAAAGAAGCAAACATAGTTTAGAAGTGTTTTAATAAAAAAGAAGAGCACTGAAGGTAACACAAGTTACTTTGTAAAGCGTGACTGTCCTCTATTTTGTTGCATCATCATACATGGATGGTGAAAAATCATTGACAAAACTTTGATCTCAAAAGTTGGTTAAGTTGTTTTATTAGTTGTCCGATCTAATTTACTTATTTTTATGTATCTGATATATTTTTGATCAAATATCATGTTTTCTAAATTTAATTAAAATGACATTTTGTAAGTTATTAAAATCAAAGTCAAACATATGACACTGAATATGACTTAAATAACGGAAAATCCAAATTGCAAAAATATATTTATTAAAGCTGTGATGCAAAAAAATAATCAACATTAAGAAGCTGTTTTGTGGTAAGAAATGTTTTCACCACGAATACAAATAAGGCCAATCCACAGGTACATGCAATAATAATGTAACTCAAAAATAAAAGGAAGTTCTTCAAAGTACAGTAAAACACACAGACTGAAATGAAGATGTTTCATCATCTTTTTGCTTTTTTTCCCACAAGCTTGTTGTTTTTCTAAACTGGCTCTAACTTAATTTTTAAAAAAAAAACCAATCTTTTAGTGGTGTAAGGCTGGATCCTATGTCTATACAAACATTGACTTAAATTTGATCATGTTAGAAGAAGATTAAATTTCAAACTTGCAATTACAGTTTAAGATTTTATTAATTTAATGAACAAACTTAGAAAAACTAAATAATTTAATGTTTAAAATGTATTTTATTTCACTGAATCTCCCTCACATGCATAATTCAAATGCAAATTTCCTTTTGTGATTCCTGATCACTTTTTTTTTTACACGTTGATACACACTTTATAACACAAACAGGGAAGTTGTGCTTGAACAGTGTTTTTTCTTATATGTAAACATCATGCAAATATTTATATGAATGCCAAAAATATAGGTTAGAAACACACCCTTGTTTCAATCCAAAAACAAAGGTCAAAGGCCTTTATTGTGTATTAAAGCTCTGATTGTTTGTTGTTCTGAAGCCAGGGTAACCACATTTTTGTGTATATCCAAGTTACATACCAAAATGTGCGATGCTGATGAGATGATAGAATGGCATAGGTCACCACCCCCCAAACCTTTGCTATTTTCCCTTTATCACACTAAAAGCCAGCAGGCACAGAGGACTCCCAATTAAAGGTCTTTGATTTGGTGGTAAAATATGGCTAAAGAGCTTTAAATCAAGGATTTAAACAGAATCAGAGCATGAGCAGGAGAGGATGAGTCGAGGGAAGTGGCAGAGGAGCAGGGAGGAACTGGGGCTGAGCGAGTTTGGGTGGAGGAGGAAAACTTAGAAGAAAAAAGGGAAACAGAAACATGGGAAAAGAGAGGGAGATTTGAGAGACAGAAGGAAAAGGCAGTATTAATATTCACAAACTCCCAGTGCTTCCTAAATATTTTATTACTTCCAGCTGTTTGATGTTAAGGAGACTCACCAGAGAGCCCCCCCCAACCCCTCCACTCAGACACCCACACGCACACACCAAAAACCCACACAAATAAAAATGGATTTGTTCGCACATCATCACAAAGCCACCCTGACAAGCCCACATTCAAGTAAATCTAGAGACACTCCGGAAAAACCACAAACTCACCTTCACACAACTGGAGCATGCACAGAGATAACTAAACCAGTGTAAACACAGATTACACCAAACAATACAATCATGCATGGCTACCATGGACTTTATACATTCATGTACATCACTTCAACACACAAAAGTACAAAACGAACACACGTGCATAAATGCAATCAATTCAGGGTACATCGATCATAATCTGCCTTTCACATTCATTCATTTATATACCGGCTTATTTATTCATTTGTGTATTCATTCTTCATCGCACTGACTTTCTTTTTATTTGCAAGCTGTTTTCCGAGGGGAGCGTGGAAGAACATTCATCTTCTGATGAGAGCAGTCATTAATTCAGAACAGGCCCATCCTTGCTTCTCTTTATCTGTCAGTCTCTTTCTTTTCCCTCTGTCCATCAGACTGGCTCTCACAAGCTGTGTCTACCCGAAAGTCCATTTTCTCTAACAGTCTGCCTCACATTCTCTTCCTTTCCATTTTTTGTATTCTATATTTTTTTACATCCCCACAAAGAAGACTAATTACTGCAATAATAAAATTAATGATTTTTGGAAACTGCTTATGGTTGGGAAAAGGACATTATGAGTTGTGTTTATGCAGTTTGTATGCTTATTAAAACTGAAACAAATTTATTTTAAAAAGCCAAGCCTTTCTGTGGATTTCAGGGGTGCACTTCAAAAAATTAGATGTTCCACAAACTTGTTCCTTTGTTTTATGGTTTCTAAAGTCTTAAAAATATGTCCCTGAGATCACAAAGATTTGTAGAATTAACTCTAACACCAGGCCCAAATGACAGCAGTTTCTAAAGCCTTTTTGACTCTTTTATCAAAATGTTGCATTGTACATTCACTTTGACATTGTTAACCACTTTGGCCTCTAGAGTCAATCTCACTTGAAAATCAAACTACACAATCAAGTGAGTCCTCAAAGTAATATACTGGTTCAACTTTCCTGAAACAATAAACACATCAGACTTTTTTAAGCTTTATAAATAGATTCAACAAAACAACCATGCTGCAGTAATTTTTTAAAATATTTTTTTTTCCTTTTTAATACCAAATTTTACCTGCAGGCGATGGTAAAATCTTTACAAACTTCACATTGCATGCTTTAGTGACTGTTGCGTCTTGTTATCCCAGCTATTTGGCCATGTATTGAAAAAGTTGGCATGTAGTGCCAACATAGCTGGACAAAAACAAAAAAAAAAAACAGCTATGCAGCAAACATAAAAAATGAAAATGTAATAAAAGACTAAATATGCAACCAATGGGCTCCACGTTTGCATCTTGGTTAGGGGTCTCACCTCACATCAAGAAGGCCCTGGTTCAAATCCCAGCAGGGACCTTTCTGTGTGGAGCTTGCACGTCCTCTCCATGCTGGCATGGGTTTTCTGCGGGCACGCCAGCTTCCTCCCACAGTCCAAAAGCATACTTCATAGTATATTTGGAGACTTTGGTCCCTAGGTATGATTGTGAGAGTGTGGCCCTGCAACAGACTGGCGACCTGTTCAGAGTGTACCTGCCTTCGCCCTACAGTAGTTGGGCTGGATCCAGCAGTTCCATGACCCCATAAGAGATTAAGCGGGAGATGGATGTATTTTTTTTATTTTTTTTTGGGGGGGGGGGGGGGGGTCATGCAGCAAAGACTTATTTTAATATAGAGACAGGCATGACTGTTGAATGGGCATTTGTTTTATTTATCTATTCATCAAAGAATATAAAGACTTCAAGAGCCTCCTTGTTAACTGCACAGCACACTGATGTAGTCCCATTTTTAAATCTGTTTTCTGCCTCCTGAGATTGTTTGCATTTGCAAACATTGCATTTTAGATTTATGAAAGTCTTAGAAAAGTTAGATCTGACTTTCACCTTTCTTTTTGCTGTTCTAAAAATAAGAATATGCATTCCAGCTTATATTCTCGTCTCCTTTCTGCCGCCATGATTTGCTTCTGATCCAGCTAACACGCCCTTCCTCCCCCCCACCCCAAGTTCCCAAGCCTGTTAATCAGCAGATTGTTAATGAAGGACTGAGTTCAAAGCAGAGACAGTGGAAGAGACAGGAAGAACAGGCACAGAGTGATGAGAAAGGGAGGAGTTTGGACCAACTGTCTGTTTGTCAAAACATGTCCACCCGTCTGTCTCTATGCCTGTTATCTTCTCTGATGTGAGTCCTTCATTGGGCTCTCCATGAGGACCACAACACAGCAGTTGCTCTACGGGTTTCCCTTTCATGTTCTATTAAATTTGAGCGAGAAGGAAACAGTTAGTAAGGGGAGAAAGATGAATTACATGTTTTAATAATGGAGATTAATTAGTATTATTTAAAAATTGACAGTATCAACTAGTCATCAGGCATTTTGTTGGATGTTGGGACACTTTTGCTGCAAATGGGAATTTCTTGCATCACTGCTGCATATTCACTGCTGCATTTGAAGCTTCCTGATCCTAATCATACATACCTAAATACCAGCATTTCTCTTTTGCATTACCTTTAAAAACCTCAAGGGTGATGATGGAACAGGCCTCCTCTAATCTCATGTACTAAAAAGGCAAAGCCAAATTTCTAAAAGCAAGGCTTTGTTCTGCTTAAAATCATTAATTGTTTTTGAACATTATAAAAAAGAGGCACCACCACACAAAATTTGCATTATTAAGGAAAACGTGAAGGCAATTATTTTCTGTTTTTTTATTCAGTGATGATGAACTGCAAATTATGACCTTTTTTTTTACACCAAAAAATCTTTTCTTCACTCTAAATTACTTCACATTTAGGCCGAATCCAAATTCTTCCCCTGCCCCTACGGCTTCTCCCTACCCCTACATTTAACCCTCCAAACAGAGAGATATAAAAAAATAGCGTCTTCAAATTCGGACGGCCCAAAAAGGCACAACCCCTCGATGATATCATCAATATTCGCCGGTCATCTGCGTTAGTGCGTAGCTGCCAGCGCTCAGACAATGCATAATAAGATTGATTTTATAACTTCTAACTAAAATCCATGCTAAAACAACAAGTCACTACTTACACTTACATGTAAACTTCTGAGCACTCCCGCATGAAGAAATGCATTTCTCCTCCGTAGCACAGCGCGACAAGAAGTCACCCTACCAGGGGAGGGATACAGAACTCAAAGTCTCTTTTTTCCACCCTTGAAAAACAATTTCGGACAACCCTACCTCTTCAAAGGCCCCTCAAATAGAAGGGATAGAGAAAAGCTGGAAGGGTATGGAAAGAATACGGATTTGGCCATATTTGTTACTTAATGTGTATTTAAATGTAGTTATTTTTGCTTTAAGGTAAATGTAGAATAATATAAAAAGCACTCTTATCACCAACGCTATAGTTTAATATTTAAATATTAACACAGAGTGATCAGTTTTCATCAGATTCATGGCCAATTTAAACATTTCCTGAAGGGAGTCTTTGGAAAATGAGTGTTCACTCTCAGTGGACCCACTCTCTATATGAATAAAGGTTACAAATTTAAATCAAAATATTGCTTCACAACAAGCTCTGTTTTATACAGCTGTCTTCTGTAAAGTAGCATGAACAAGCAAAAAGGACCCCTTCTGAGAAAAATGGAAAACGCACATTTAAACCTGCATGGTGTAAATATCTTTTGGAAATGAGAAACGACTTTTAAAGACCTTCAAATCATTTTTGAGCATCATGATGAATCTAAAAAAGATAATTGTGTTATTTTGTCTGAGCAGCACAGCAGGCATACTTACACACTTCACCGGGGAATGTAGAAACAACTAGCCTGTTGTTCCTTAATAACAAGCTTAGGATCATACTGTGCTCTGTTCCACAGTCTCGTATGCTGTACATCCGACTAATCAAACGTTGCTGCTGAAGAGGAATTCATTTAGCACTTTTGGTCCTGCTGACGTTCATCCTATGTCTTTGGAGAGGAATCAAGGAATATTTATTCTATATACTTAAAGGGAATTAGACACACTTGCAATCAATGAGTTCTACAATCTATGAAAAACTACTCTTTGCTATCTAGACAAAAAAAAACAAAAAACAGGAGAGACTTAACAGAACATGAACTTGAAAATCCCATACGTTCACCAAAAGAAGAATTCCTTCCTTTTGAACATCATAAAATTTCCCAAAGTGTATCAAAAGTTGCAAAAAAGTTGAATAAATCAAACACTTTTTGCTCTTGAAAGATGTGTTCTTGAGATGCTTTAACATTTTAGATTTAGAACAACAAGGAAAAAAACTGTGTGCAATCTCACCTTATGCTTACCTTACTTGGCACACTTGGGTGTAAATATGCTCTGAAATGCGACAAAGGCAAATGAATCAAAGCAACCTTTTTTAAAAAAAAATGCTTATGGTTTAAGATGTTTCCTCCACACAAAAAGATGTCTTACATTTTTAAGCTTAGGTTATTTTTTGCCATTTTTAAGAACGCTTTTATTTTAAGGGAGTACAAAGCCAAATGGTTGGGGATTAGATTAATGCTGACATGAATGATTTGATCAGGTTTCGTACATAAAGACGAACAAATCTGTAAATCCAAAGGTTTAACCAACTCTGACTTTCGTTTAGTTAGCTGGTTAATTGTGTATTCTAAACTTATTTTTTAGAATACATTGTATCCACTTTCTCAGCTTTAAGTTGCTCTCCTTTCATTTCATACTTTTCCCTTCTAATATCAATAAAGATATTTAAGTTTTCTTCTCGTTACAGAACATAAAGAACAAGTCGTGACAAAAAAAGATCATGTAAGAAAGAGGTTGAAGCTCATTTAAATCAAGTTTCCTTTGTAGCATGTCATTTATTTTTCAGAAATTTACTATAATATGACAAAAAAACTTCAGTCTTAAGCTCAGTATAACATTTTTTCTAACTACAATAGGGAGATTTTTGTGGATTTGTAGGTGTTTTTGATGGCCAAACAGTGACTTTAAAACAGGCTTGATGAAATCCAATTTCTCTGTTTTTAGCAAATGACTGATAGCTGCAGCAACACACCACAGCAGCTGTTTAAATTCTCTGTGTGTGGCCAAAAATTCAGATGTCTAAGGTTTAAAAAGCTGGACTAACCTTTAAAGCTGCTTTTTTTATCTCTTTTTTTTCACATCAACTCCATATGAATTCCTTGCTGTCCTCTTAATCCTTGAATCTAACATTGACATGAGGTCTTTTACTTTGAGCATTGTCAACAATGTAAAGCAGTGCGTAGCTGAATTTTCTTTTTCATTTCAGTTTTATATATAGGGTAAGTTTGTGTAAGTTTGTCCGACGCACACTAAAGTAACAACATCCCTGGTTATACTCTCACAAGACTGAGATGATAGAAGTGAAGAAAAACTAAACAGCAGGCATCCGCCTCATACTTAGCTCTACAGGGTGCATTTGTGCGTGCTGGTCCATGCGTGCATGTTAGTCTGTGTGTATTTTAAGGGTGTTTGTGTATCTTTTCTCCATCAGGACCCCCAGATCAAAACCGCAACCCACTCTCCCTCCCCATGTCTCTCTGTTTCTTCATCTCCCCACCCCCTCTCTCATTAAAAACTGCAGGCCCTGGCTTCTAATTAAATCCCACTTGAAAAGTCTTAAAGTCAGGCTCAGATTGATTCAATTTGCATTTCTGAACAGAGAACATTGCCTAAAAGGATTAATAAATTGGACGAAAAAAATGCCTTCTTTCTTTGCCATGCCGTCAGAGCTTGTAGACAACATCCAAAGAGAAATGTCCACCCTCAACAAACGTCTATCCAACATATGCTTTTGCTCTCTCTGCAGCATGTCCCTCTTAGGATGCCAGCAGAGATGAGAGGTGTGTATCAGGACTGTGTGTCTGTGCATGCATGCTCTTGTCTATGGAAAAAGGATGAGGGCATGAGTCCTCTGAGCCTCAGTTAGGAAGGAACACACACAGTCTGCCTTTCCCTGTGTGCACGTGTGTGTCTAAGCATTTGTCTGTGAGTGGGGTGACTTTGTTGCAGCGAGCCAATGTGCTGGAAGTGACAAGCAGGCGCAGTGGGAAAAGATCTTCGCTGCTCAGACTATATGAGCAGAAACAGGCTGCGGTTGTGGAGCCATGCCATTGGCGAGGGAACATTTACAGCAACATGTCTGGAAATCAAAAAACACATGCCAGCTATGAGAGCCATATTCACTCAGATGAAAAGAGCAAAAGATTCCAAACAGACAGTCTGACATCGCCGGTAAAAGAAGACGGAAACAAATTTAGATTTCATTGACATAATTAAAGTAAAAAAAATGTGTTTTGCATTTTTTTAAGTTAAAATGCTTCTTAAGGAATTTCTTCTTAAAACAACAATGAAACATATATTTTTTACTAATTACAAGTTGTAATTTGTGTGTAGGATTTGCTGGATTCTGAGCAAAAGAACTCTTGTACAGAACAATATACTTATAACGCATAACACATGGTGTTCTGCCTTTGTGTTGTAAAAGCAGTTCCAAACCTACCAAGCCCCTTAAAAAAGTACATTTTGCAAAACAAATCTTCACTCAGAGCAAACATGATTTGTGTCATGTTTCTTTAACACAAAGAAAGAGAGATTTATAGAGAGCAGACTGCTGAATGGAAAACACTGTCACTGTTATTTGCTAGTCAAACCAGCTTGTATAATGGCTGATGCACTTTCATAGACTTTCCGGTGGCTCTGTGGTTGAAGCATTTCTTTCCTTTTTTTTTTAATGAAGAAGCCACATGGAGACCTGGACAATTAGACACGTTCTCAATATGCAATGA
Organism: Adrianichthys oophorus; assembly: GCA_036245035.1. Taxonomy (NCBI): domain Eukaryota; kingdom Metazoa; phylum Chordata; class Actinopteri; order Beloniformes; family Adrianichthyidae; genus Adrianichthys; species Adrianichthys oophorus. Next base: position 7,426,440 of record BSAI01000207.1, read on the forward strand.
GCGTGGCGTGACACTTGGTTTGTCTATAATTACTGCAATGCGGTCAGAGATATTACAATTTGATTAGTTACTAAATGTGTCTGACGCATTCATTCATTTTCCAATCCGCTTTATCCCTTTTGGGGTCACGGGGTTGCCGGAGCCTAACCCGGCTACTCATGGGTGAAGGCAAGGTACACCCCTGGACTGGTCGCCAGTCTGTCGCAGGGGGTGTCTGACGCAGAACTCTTTAAAAAGGAAGCTAAGTACTTTCCACAATCAAAAATACATTTTATGACAAAAAAAAAAAAAAACAATAATAAGCCTAATCGGGGTCAGAATAAAAGTTTGAAAGATTATGAATGATAGTGACAGCTAGAGATGATGATAAAAGCTGCTGTCCTGTGGTGAAAGGAAGGCTCAGATGCATTAGGATGAGAGAGGGAGAACATCCCTTTCTGAATGATGGGTCTGGGTTTTAGCAAAGACAACAGTGACCCCTTGTGATGATCAATGGTATATTTCACCATAATGTAAAATGTACCAAACCCTTGATTCATATGGACACACCAGTGGGTGAACATTTTAGGCATACATAAACTGCATTGCAGATGAGTGGGTTTCTGTACAAAGAATGGAGTCATGTGAATCTATTTATGATTGCATATTCATAAAAGTGTTTTATGCAATCTGTTCATAAATGTACAAGCATGGAGTGTGATGGTTTCTGTTGCAGCATTAGTGCCTGGCGAGATGGGGCTTCCTTTGAAGCGATGAGGGCTGACAAGCATGAAACAGGTCCAAGCAGGCACGTGGGCGCTGCCAATTAACTCTTTTTACCGTGCGAAACCAAACATAATTGCCTTGTGTGCATGGGGCCAATAGGCCGTGGTCTGCCCAGCGTAGGCTAAAATGGGCATTAGTGGTTCTGCCAGATGACCATTACACACAACTGAATTGCTGGGTGTCTCTTCAAATCACATAGTTACAGTTGCTACCCTGATCTAATTGGCATGATATTCCCAAATGGCCCCTAATTATAATTTTTCACACCATCACAGTTTATCAGGGACATCTTTATAAATATTGTACTGTGCTACCTTTGGAACACTGCAATGGCAAAGCATTTTTTTTCCTAAATGCTTTTGCTCTAATATAACTCCAGTATTGTTATGTTTAAACATCATATTTTCAAAAGTGGACCAGAAATCTGATTTTCAATTCATATTTTTGTTCAGTTTTATTACGACTATCTTTAGGGGGGAAAAAGATAAAAATGATAACGCTAAACCAACGCTAAACGATTTTATAACCTGATCAGCAAAGGATGAAAGCAACAATACTCAAACACTAACCTAATTTGAGACAAAAATCTTCAGTCTTTAATCTGTAATAGAGGTATTTTTAAAAATTAGGTCTAAAAATGTACTGTTAACTTTTTATGAAAAGTTGTAATAAATAGTGGTATGAAAAGAAAAAATGTTAAGTCTACGTTTCAAAAGTGTCATTTAAGACATTGAAACCATTGTTGTATTTTAAGCTGAAGAATTCATCAACCTTGTCTTTAGGAAATGACAAAACAAAGGAGTTTGTGAAGTTGCACTGAAACAAATCCTGACTTCAAAAACAACAATATTTAAACAGACAATTTGTAGAAATTTGGCATAAAACAAACAGTATTTTTGTCAAACTGACACAAATTAATTTACGTACAAATTATTTCATAAGAGAATGGAAAGTTGAGGAAATTGGGTGTTGGACCCAGAAATATGCAAGAAATTCTGAACAGAGGGGCAGTTCCATGCTTCCTGTCTTGAATTACAGAATGATTCTTTGGATTGTGTCCTGTTCAGTGGAAATATTGCTCTTAGAGCACCACACCAACAATCTGCAGACTTTATCTCTGGAGTTGGAGGCATTGTCTTGGATGAGCCTGACCTCAGTGGTGTCATTCAAAAACGTAATGACCATAATATTTGTGATGTGTTGGAATATATTTATGTCTGTAAAGGGTGAGGAGGAAAAGATTCAATACACAACCCTGTGGTGAGCCAGCTTTGAGACTGAGGATGGGGTGGAGTTTGATAGTCAGGAATTCCTTAATCCACTGGCAAGTGAACAAGTTTAAGACCAGATACAGAAGTTTCTGCACCAGGATCTCAGGAATGATGTGGTTGAAGGCTGAGATTATGTCCAGAACAAGCAATGCCCCAATGCTCCAGATTATGCTCCAGTTTGACAAATTATTTCGTGTTTTACAAAAAAAAAAAAAAAAGCAAAAGACAAAAAAAAATTTTTAAAAATTTATTATTTAAAAATAAGCAAATAACAATAAAAACTTTTCAATTGGCTCATCCTACTTCTGGCGTAATGTAATAAAACAATAAATACTAAATCCTTTTTAAATTTGGCACAATTGTTTGACATTTTCAACAAACACATACTGGAATGCAGAAGGGTTGCAACAATTTACTTTACCCACGATTCAGTTTCATAATGTAGCATACGGTTCGGTTTTCCATCTGAAATTGTGGCATCCCAAAGTTCCACTAAAGTCTTTTTGTAACAGGCATGATGGTGGACGTTTTGAGGCAGGCTTAGTGTCACATTACTTGGGGGAAAATTCTTGAATTTTATTACTGTTAAAATGGGTTCTACAACAATAATTTGGGTAGAACTACATTTTTCCCAAACCTTTTTTTGCTTTGTTTATATTTTGTTACAGGGTTCTGTTTAAAGAAACGTCATTGTCTTAAAGTCCCACTTAGATAATCATTTCTATTGTAAAGGCATTCCCAGTAGTCTTTGAATGATGGTTCTGCCGTATTTTAAAATGTGTCATCTTCTCTGACATATTTTCCGCAGAGCAGCAGGAGTTAATCGAAAATTCACCTATGAATTGTGGGCGGTACTGTTGGCGCAGACTGAGCCTGTACTCATTACCCATCATCCCTTTGTTTACGCTCTCATCCACTAGCTTACAGCCCCTCACAAAACCCATGCTTACATTACCAGTGCAGCATCATCCAATCAAAATTGGATCTATACAGATGTACAGTTGAGCCAGATGCTAGGTCAGACTGGGAAAACAAAGATGTGCGTGGATCTATGTGTTTTCAAGTGGATGAACTGAAATGGAGCGAAACAAGGAGCTTGTGGCCCGCTGATTGTAGATTTTATGTAGCAACTCATAGCTTTTTCCAATTGCTTTTTTTTCGTCTGCACCCTTTAATTTGAATAAATAAATACTCAGACAACTTAATTTTTTTTGTATATGTCCTCCGTCATGAGACAAATACTACAAGGACATGTTAAAAACACCAAAAAACACGATTTCCATTGGGGTGGTGTTGTGTACTTTTTCTTTTCACCTGTCATCTCCAATGTGTGCTTGTAATACTGTTTCACGTCGCTCGGGGGCGTCGTTTCTCCTTTTCTCCAATAGTCTCGCCCGTTTGAGAGACTGGCCAGAAATGTTAGCAAAAAATCCCCCTCCTAATCGGATAAAAAAAAAAAAAAAGAAAGGCGGACAAGCGCGTAAACATAAGAAAGAAATAAACACGTTACAAAGCAAGGTAAACATCTTCGGATACACCGAGGAAATGCCGGACGTGTCTGGCTGCAGTGTAAGCCTGGCCTGCCACTAAACTCGCTACGCTGTTTAGCTCCGGGTTTCTTAATGCTAATGTTTGTAATCAGGTCAACGAAGTAGCATGCTAAGCTAGCATGTAGGTCACATTTGCGTGCGTTTGTGTGCATGTTGGACGTAAAAGGCGTTTCTGGCGACGTGCATGCCGCGTTTCATCAGTGCCTTTTTTTTACATTTGACATTTTAAGGCTCCCTTTAAAGGAAAACATTAATATTGCTGTTATCGCGCAACCTTGACGTAAATTAATATTTCATGTAAATGTATCAGTCGAGGACGGAGGAGGGGTCGCGTGCGTTTGCTTTGTGTTATGAATTGGACTCCACAGGAACTTGTGTGTCGGGGGTTCACAAACCGCGTTTTGTAGAAATGTCGGACAAAATTATCGAGTCGAAGTTTCTATTTTTATTATTTAAAGGGTGGGTTTAGCCACAGGAGGAAGGTGTACCTGCCTGGGCTCTCAGGTTAGTAGTCTCTTCGTTACATTACGTGCTTCGTTTGGGAAAACAAGGAGCGGGGTCGCTTTAATTTGGACGCCGTCCCTCCTTGACGGTGGAAAAAGGCGCACTTCTCTGTTCATTCCAAAAAGGAAGAATGGTGGAAAACGGCTATGAAGTTTTAAGGTAAGCATTTTTATTATTGTTATCTCTTATTATTTATGAATGAGACCATTTATAGATCGATATTTTTCCGCCACGTGTTTTAAGAAAACAAATCACACAGACATCGCTATTTTGAAGCCATTTATTTAGGCAACATTTATTATTATTGTTATTTTGTTTAAATATTACACAGATGATCAGCCTCTGTGTTTTGCTTTTTCATAATAATCAATTAGAAGCTGCTTTCTTTCCTCTTGTTTTAGAATAGTGTCTTACAATCTCTTGGATTATCTTTATGGAAGTATTTGTCAATGTTTACTATTTAAAAAGTGTACTTTCTTTGAAAATTATACTTTTCATATCCAACAGAAGTTCAAAACAGTTAGTCTTTTTAAAATAGTTAAACATATATATGGGAAAATGCCTTTATTTTTAAACCCAATTCTTTTTTGTTGTGACCTTGCCCTTTGGCATTTGCATTTACTCCTATTTAGTCCTATTTTTCATCTGTTTGGTCAGTCAGTCTTTAAATGTGAGGTGCTGTTAATGTCTGTATTAATTAGAGATAGTTTCACAAGTTGGAAATGGGCATTTTTTGGTAGTTCTTTACAATATCTGTGAACGTATTGGTTCCAACTTTCTTGGTTTGTGCACACTTTATATATTTAAACTTAACAACTAAAATATTGTTATTCTTTTAAAGCCATTCTCAGTTATGACATGAAATGACATGTTTGTAACTTACAGATGATATTTGTAACCATGGATGTGTTTGTCTGTCGTGTTTGCTCTGTCCAGTAATTACAAAGCAGCTTTTGTTTCTTAGTTTTTCTTAAGATTGGAGGCCGCTGTTGGTCAATTGCGTTGGAGCATGAAGAAACCTGTGCTACCGAAAGGTATGGCTCTTGTTTTAGCTGCTCCCTTTCCCTGGTTCCTTCTGAGCGTGCCAAATAAAGACTTTCCAGCCTCCTTTGAGTATTGATGCGGTCAATAAATGTCATTCACTGTTTGCAGCTTATGCTGTCTTTCTTTGCTCCTTCAGCCACAGAGTGGAAAGATACCCAAAAGATCAAGCATGCACGGAGTGGACGACCCTCCCGAGTCCCCTCACAGTACCAAGGTCAATAGCCCCAAGCGGGCAGCGGTTTATGAACTTCTTTAGATGAAATTCATCATAAAAATGGAAGACAACGCATCAAAACATTTTTAAACTGTTTTTAGCGGAGCATTTCAGTTGGGAGAAGTACCTCAAAGAGACGAGGGGTGTCCCTGCTCCCCCATCATGTTTCAGACAGGTGAGCAGCCTCCTCAGCTCTTTCTGAATTTCTTGGTTGAAGCAAAGTTTTTTCCACTTTTGCTAAACCGCTGTCGCATGTCTGTCGCCACCAACCAGAGTCTCACACCCCCGGCTAACGAGTTCAAGACGGGCATGAAGCTGGAGGCTCAGGACCCGCGCAACACCACATCCACCTGCATCGCCACTGTGGTGGGACTGACTGGTTCGCGGCTGCGGCTGCGCCTGGATGGCTCTGACAACAAGAATGATTTCTGGCGCCTGGTGGATTCCTCGGAGATCCAGCCAATAGGAAGCTGTGAAAAGAGTGGAGGCATGCTGCAGCCACCACTGGGTAAGAGTGTAGTTTGGTTCATTCAAGCAAGAGCTTTGCTCCTATCACAGATGAAACATAATTCATTTTCTGTTTTCGTTAGTGACAACTTTAGTCCTCTAGGGGTCACTGCAAAAACAGTTACTGCACCAGTTTAATGCAGAAAGCCTCCTACTTCACTCACTTTTTTTTATTGCCATCAAAAAGCTCATAGTACCCATTCTCGTAGAACCCGTCCTAAAATGTATTCCTTTACAGGTTTTCGTCTAAACGCATCCTCTTGGCCAATGTTTCTGCTGAAAACCCTAAATGGCGCTGAAATGGCTCCCTCTCGCATTTTTCACAAGGTACCTTTACAAAACTTGGGTCTCCATTTTAAAAAATAATATATAAATGGTGGTTGTTGTAGCACAAACATGATCCTTTTGTCTTAGAGAGCAAAACTCCGATAGCCACTGCATTGATTTTCTGAAACTCCCCAGCAGCAGCCTCCAGCTCCAGAGCAGAACTCCTTCAAAGTGGGCATGAAGCTGGAGGCCGTAGACCGCAAAAATCCGCACTACATCTGCCCGGCCACAGTTGGCGCTTTGCGTGGTGTCGAGGTGCTGGTCACCTTTGATGGATGGCGTGGAGCTTTTGATTACTACTGTCGCTACGACTCCCGAGACATCTTCCCAGTTGGCTGGTGTACCCTCACCGGAGACAACCTTCAGCCCCCCGGCACCAAAGGTAGGCATCCCAAGAAAAAGTCCATCTCTGTGGTTTGGCCCAACTAATAAACCTTAATTTTTTTATTAGATTTTTGTAGATATAGTTAGACAGTTGTAATACTTACAAAAAAACAGCAAGTACCTATTCGAATTGCATTAAAATCCAGGGTACCAGATAGTATCAAAATAGTGTTTTGGGGAATAAAAAGTAGGAAAGTAGTAAATGTGTTTACAAAAAACTGTTGCACACCAGTAAAAATGTCTGGAAAAAGCAACGCATTAATATGTGCTAAATATATCATTTACTTCATTCTATAACTACTTGTGAGTTGGCCATTGGGGAGGTAGAGGCGTCGACCTCTGATCAGCCGATAGTTGGTTTTGTTCTCGCCTTACGCACTGGGTTGATGAAGTGTCCTGGGACAAAATACTGACTCCATGTTGCTCCTGGTGGTTATAGATTGGCACCAGTGGAAGGCAAAGGAGCTGCCATCAGTGTGTGAATGTGTGTGCATGCATGGGTGAATGGGACTGTGATTGTACATTGCTTTGAACCTTGTAAGCGCTGTAAAAGTACAGTATACACCATTTACCATCTGTAGAAACTAGTGAATTAGTCCCGACACTATTTAAAACCCAGAAAAACTGAGGGAGGGTGTGGAAATGTGAGATGATTTCCATTGTGCTCTTTTGTCTCCAGTCAGTTTTGACACAGAGCTGAAGCTTTCTGTTCAACTTGCATTTTTGAGGCTTGAGCTTAAACTCAAGATAAATTCAATGATGGACGGTGAAATCTCCTTTTTTGCTACAAGTTCGGCTCCTAATCATCTGCTTCCACAAAGCAAATACTTTAAGCTGGATCTTTAGCCCAACTAGCTGTTAGGATTTGTGTTACTTTTTGATGCATTTTGTTGGGCTTTAGTTGTGTCTGTTCAATTGTTGACTAAAATTAAATCCAATCTTATTCACCGCTCTGTGATGTTGATCCCACATGAGCATGAACTCCAAAGTGATTGGGATTAAAGAAAAAAAAAAATCTTTCACTTCTGCTCCAACCTTTTGGTGGCTCACTATTCTGCAGTGCTTCTCTTTAACTCCTCCCATGGACAGAGTGTGTTTGCTCACTTTATAACTGCTAAAAACAGATCAGCTGCTTTGTAACCATGAGCTGCCTCTTCTCCGATTTGCTGTCCTACTTTTCACATGTTGCCGCTCAGAACCCTCATCCGGTCTGCTGGTGATGATTTTTTTTCATCCAAGTCCAATCCAAGAATCCCTCTTTAAATTATTCATTGTTTTTCCAGATTTACAGCTTTCTTTTTAAGATGGACTTTCATTATTTTTGCGGAGCATTTCAGTTAAAGTGTAATAAATGTCCAGGAAATTTGTATTTATCTTTTGCAGATGTCTTTCTGCTTTTCCTCTGCAGGATTGTGTTTAGAGTACACCTGAAAACAAACGCTGTAATATTTTTTTGTTGTTGTTGATCATTAAAACTGAAGTTTGGCTATTTGAGTTCTCATATTGCATATTTTTAGTTTGAAGCAGAAATGCAGTAAAACATTAAAAAAAGAAGTGGGAAACAGGAATTATCTTTCACTAAGGTCAACCAGCCTCATCTCTAAAATCTAAAGGAGTGAAAGGAAGGAGGAAAGTAGGGAGGCAAGTCTTGTCTTTGTATCCTGCGAGTGTTTTTTATGAAGCTCTGGCGCTCGCCCAGTTGGCAGAGTAGGTCATGACGTGGTTGAAGCTAGCCTGGGTGCCCCTCCACAGGCCTCCTTTTGGCATCCTGTCTCCCTGAGTCTGATTAGACACCCTGGAAAGAGTCGCGCAGAGAGGACGGAGAAAAGCGCTGGAAAAGACAAGCGGCTGTCCTGAAAGGTGGATTATTTACATTGTTGGTCAGCTGTGGGAGGAGGGAAAGGGAGGAAGCGAAGAAAAGGAGGAGTGGTTCAGAGGAGGAGTGGGAGAGGAAGACAGAGGGTGAATCTGAGGACAGTGAAGCAGACTTCTGATTTTCATTTGAGCCGCAGGGTGAGTAAAATTAATGATATTTGAAAACGCGCCGGTCGCTGAGTAGACGTGAAAAGCTCTACAGAAGTGGTGGTGGTGTAATAGGAAGCTGGCAGCTTTGTGAACCCAATGAACTCCGTGCACTCAATGAAGGAGACGGAAAACAGGAGTACACTTGTTATGTATTTGCTTTGCTGTATTTACAAGCCCTACAATTGATTGTAACCTCCAGCTCCACACACCTTGAAACACGTTATCACGGTTTTGTCCGCTGCATTTAGAATCAATCAGGTGTCTTTTTTTTTTTTAGTCCCCCGGTGAAAAGCAACAGTCGCCTGCAGACTAAGCTTTGCATTGATTTGTGTGCCTGTGTGAAAGTGTTTAATAAATGCAACCCCACAGGCCAGGACCTGCTCTAATGCATTTCTTGTAAATCTGTCTCTGGTCTGATCCGGGCAAATCCCAACACAGTTTATTCAGTCGGCTTGCAGGTGCATTTAAACACCAGGCGTATGAAGTTTGATTTGTTTAAAAAAAGTATTGTCCATCCGTAAAAACGTTTTGTACTTGCATGAAGAGATTTGTGTGTGTATATAAAATCAATTTGTACTTGTAGAAAGAAGTTGTCTGTCTGTATAAAGTTTTGTAGCTGTAAAAAAGAAACTGTAAAAAGTTTTCACAGATAACCGCAATATTTTGTGTCTGTAAATAAGTTTTGTATGCGTAGAAAAAAATGTCCGTCTGTTAAAAAAAAAAAAAAAAAAATTGTAGCTGTAAAAAGAAATATTTGCGTCTGTAAAAACTGTTTCAGAAATGTAGTAAAAATTGTCAGTTCATAAAAAGGCTTTGTCTGTGTGTGATACGAGCACACGCATTGATCTACAGTGACAAAACCCAAGTTACAAATACAATTTTTTGCTTCTCAAGAAATCAATCAATCGGCGGCCTTTCACTGTCACTCAATGTCAATGTCAATGCCCTGCTTTGACCAGCCAATCAAATGCAAGATAGCCATGCTGGGGAAAAAAGAAAACAAAAAGTTAATTCACTCCATACAAAAGACAGAAGATGAAGATAGTTTGAATACGGTCATTTCATTGCAACATTGCAACTAAAAAACATTAGTTTTAATCATTTTTAGCATTAGGAAATTCTCATGGTTTCTTCCGCCATTTCATCTTATCTTCCTTGTGTAGAAGGAAGAAACGTTTTTATTTCTGGCATGGATTCCATGCATTTGATTGGCTGGTCAAAGCAGCGCATTGATTGGGTGACACGCTCATATGTATGCGTGATGTTTCACATGCATGAAACATTTTTACAAATGCGCACATTTCTTAAAATGGTTACAAATCTTTTTTTACAGAGAATTTTTTTCTACAAGTACAAAATCATTTTACAGATGGACAATCCCTCGCAGAGCCCCTAAAGGGACATCAGCATCAAAAAAATAAAATCAAATAAATGATGTTTTTATTCTATGTCCCTTTAGCAGCTGTGTAATGTGTTCTTTACAAGAACATATCCTTTTTATGGACGGACAATACTTTAGCAACAAATCTAACTTTAAAAATTTGTGATACTTTCATTCTTCTATTTGGTTGTTTCTGACAGCTGCGATGTCCTGCTTTATGCTTTAAAGTTTGTGTTTGTATTTCTATTTCTGTCACCGTTCAGTTTGGTTGTTACTTTTGGTTCTATTTAAGTCTGCGCAGACAGTTGTTAAAATAGTCTTATCTCTTGCTTCCCTCATAGACACAACTTTCCATTAATCTACTTCCAGCTGAATGAGCCTGAACTGCTGCCGTTTCAGAAATGGAAAGGCAAACACTTGCAGCAACAATCTGTTGAAGCCATTAGCAACCTGCTGTGTTGAGTAGTTTTAGTGATCATTTTCAAAAGGCACACATGTAAAAGAAGCAGGAAAAAAATACAATCATTCAAATAAAAAAATGTCAAATGAACTTCAACAAGACGTTTTAAAGGAAGTGCTTTTCTTTTGTTGATCTTTCAGAAATTCAGGGTGAATTCTTATGTTTTCCTGTTAGGATCCTTTATGCTTTGGGTTGAGAAGGAAAAAAACTATAGATTTGATTTTTTGTTTTTGGTATATGATCAAATTATGAATATCTACCTCAAACCCAATAGTTTAAGTAAAGTCTTTTGATTTTATTTTATTTTAAATTGCCATTTTTATTTTATTTGTATTTCATTTTGTTATTATTTTGTTTGTAGCTACATAAAAAAGGAAAATCCAAAACTGCATCTCCTTTGTTTTCAGCTGTTTTTATCTGCTACTATTTACCATGTTTGTTTTTTTAACAAAATGATATGTTACCCCTACTTAAGAAGATTGAATAAATGTGTTGTTTAAAAAGAGAGTGATGTTAGTTTTAGCATCTGTTCACTTGTTTCGAAACCAAAAAATGTTGTGCTAATTTTGCAAAACCCTTTAAATTTTCTAGATTGTTCTTTTTTAATTTACAAATGCTAGCCCAGATTTTGTTGTGCAAAAAGTAAGAATGTTCACTTTTGTCTTGTAAATTTGTGTTTTCAAAGGAACTCTGATCACTTCATTTGTTTAATCAGGATTATGTAATCCAGTTACTGTCTTTGTAGTGTTTGCACCCAATTCTTCTTTTTTATTTTCCAATGTTGGTAAAAGTAACTTTATTGATTAAAAACTAAAAGGAAACTTTATCATCCATGGATTTCTTTATACTTTCACTTTAAAGGAGAAACCGTAAAAAAACGTATGATGCAGAAAAATGTTCACACACCTCTGAGGTCTACACTTGTAGTAAGTTATCAAATCCTCTGAGAAATGCTGCATAAACCTTTTTAAAATAAACAATCAAAGTAACTTTTTATATTCAGCTAATAAAACTTCCTGAATGTTTAGACTTTCATATCTAGTCTAAACACAAAGACTTTCGCTGTGACGGGTGCTGCAGACTGAGGGCAGAGCTTTGTGATTAAAGGAGTATTAGAGAGGAAACAACCATCAGTCTGATGAGTATGTTGGATACCCCAAATCCCCTTGTGGACCATTATAAAAGAATTACAATAAAAGTAAACAAGACTAAACAGTTTGTCCAAGACATGGCTGGGTTTGTACGTATTTATTTACATTTAGCATTCAGAAATTTGGAGCTATTCTCTTAGTTACTTGAGGAGCTAACACCCTAATATTTCATTGTATGTGTGCACAGTCCCATGCTAGAATGACAAGTGTTTGATAGTACATAAATCAATTAAATGCATCAGTCAAAGAATATTTTTCCAACCCTCCATTTGTGTGCCTGTCTCTTTTCAGTGGTGCTGCCTAGGATCCCCGAGACACCTACAGACGGAGGTTTGGAGAACTCTGCCATGAACCCCACCCCTCCAGTGGGTAGACCTCCAGGTCAGAGAGGACGTAAGCCAGGTCGCAGGAAAACGAAGGTGACGACGCCCTGGAGTAAGAAGGTCTCTGCACTGGAACCACAGAGCATTCAGCCTGGCAAAAGCCTGGAGCCTGTTAAGATCTCCAAGAAGCGAGGGCCGAAGCCGGGCAGTAAGGTAGACATAAACGGTCAAATCGCTAACGATGTTTGCTTATAAACTGTGGAGAGTGTGTGGTTTTAAAATACCCATTTTTAGGAAGACAAATCATTTTGATTTAGTTTTAATTGCTCTCCAATACCTTTTAACTTTGGATTTAAATCTCAAGAACAAACATCTAAAACTGAATTCAGTTTTTTCATGGGATGGCAGCGACACACAGTGCTGCACAAAATAAATCAACATTTAGAAGAACAGTAACATTCATCAACGCATTCACAGTAAATGTAAAGGGTCAGTTAAAAAAGAAGGAAGTTATGAAGCATAGAGATGACAAATGTGTATCTTCCAAAAAGAGGGTGTGGGGGGTGACATTTTTGATGAGTATTCTTACCTAAAGCAGGTAGTTTGTTCCAAAGAACAGCCTTAATAGACCAGTTCTGGACTAAAGAAGCATACCTAAATCATCCAATAAAAAAACATTATGAAGATCTCAAAGTTCTTATGTTGTCATCTACATGTTTAGTGCTTTGTTTTCAAAAAGTTTTCTAAGCATCGTATTAGTTGTTAATGGCAAGACTGTTGATGTGATTTCTCCTATGAGTCTCAGTCAAGACATTGATAGATGCTGTTGCTGTAGATTTGGACACCTCGATCAATTCCAAATGTAGGCATCAAGTTTAGGTAGAATTGAAGCATTAATCTCTTTACAGGATTAGGAATAAATTAAAGTCCAAATTAAAGTATTGGAATGCTATATTCGGGATATAGCCTGAGTTTGCTGATTCACAATCTTTATAAATCTAGTAGTGTAGTAAAAATACACTTCAGTCAATGTAGTTATCGCTCTAAAAGGCAGAACAACGTTCGATTTAAATATACAAGCCAAATGTGCTAGTGTCGCCGGAAGTAAATGAGTCTTCAAAGTAAAGTGTCGGTGACGCTTCTGTTTTTCAAAGTAAAGACTTAAAAAAAGACTGAAGTTCAGTTAGCGAAACAAGTTCTGGAAAAATTTGTTTTACATATATAAAAATAAATAGAATAAAAAATAAAATAAGTATTAATTTAAGAATATTACTATCAGTTTCCTTTCGAGATGAAAACATTAGTCTGTTGTCTGTTGGAAACACTGTCAGTTTGGATTGCAGGACTGTGAGTGCTTTCTAGTTGTTCCAGAGTCTTTTTTTTAGGTGGTTCTGTGTCTTCATTTACCGTCTTCCTGTCATGTATCTACTGTAACTGTAGTCAGCAAAACTTTGAGGATGAAAAAATTGCTGAAGTTAACCAGGAAGTTGACAGAAAAAGTGCGACATTGTTTGAAGTGACAAATATCATTGCTTTGTTCTAAATTCTTTGTGTTTTTATCTGTTATGTCTTGCTGATTCTGATCTCCTGTTGAAGATAGAAATTATGGTGTTTACATATGTATTTTTAATTTTCATACATCCAGTAAAAAGACACACAGAACAAACCGTTCAGACATATTTAGTTCAAATAGTACAAATTATGGTTTAATCCGTGAATTGATTTTGGTTCATGAATCAAATCAGATCGCCACCTAAGACAATCCACAGCTTTTACAGTCCCTGTTGTTCTGCAGGACACTAGAAACTGACTTAATTTGTGGTGATTGTTGCTGGTTTGGTGATTGCAGATTGGTTGGGTTAAAAGAGCTGGCTGGTTTGAAGAAGCCATGGCTGGTCCAGGCCGGCCAGTGACCGGATTAGGACGAACCAAAGGAAGACTACCGGCAAACTGGATGCAGAGGATAGCTCTTCAGCAGGCCCAGGCCGAACCCATCAAGATCCCAAAGAAAAGAGGACCCAAACCTGGCAGCAAGGTAGCCGTCTCAAACAACTGTCGAACAAACTCTACCGCTCGTATTATAGAAACTGTAGTTTAGAATGGAATCATTTCCTTATTTACTGTCTTTTCTATACTTCTGATGGAAAAGTAAATTATTTCAGGATTATTTGAGGCTATTTTATTATCATTTAACATAACATCTGAATGATAAACGATGACAGAAGAAGCTGTAAAGTCTTTATGTGTGTATGTTTGTGCAGAGAAAACCCAGAGTGGTGCCCAATCCAGCCCCCACATCCCCCACCAGCAGCACTCCAGAGCCGGACACCAGCACTGTGCCCCTGGACAATGCCACAATCCCCAGCTCTGCTCTGCATGCCCCTACAGGTAAACCCCATCCCCGGACGTGGATGTGACACCTTTTTTTTAAGTCTGTCAGGAATGTGAGTTCATTTAAATCTGTTTTTCTTGATGTCTTCTTACATTAGTAGTGAAAGCTCTTGTTTGGAGCAACATGGCAATACTTGCTGCCATGAAATGGAAGGAAAAATCTCACCTCTCTTTGTTTTTTTCTTAAAGTTTGTGTGTACCTCAACAAGTATGGCAAGGTGGGACCCCATCTGGACCAGAGGCGCATCCAGCAGCTTCCTGACCACTTTGGTCCAGGCCGAGCCTCGTCAGTGCTCCAGCAGTGTGTTCAGGCTTGTGTAGACTCCGCCCACAATCAAGCTACAGTCTTTTCCTGTCTGAAGTCTGGACAGGGAGGTGAAGTCATATCGGGTAATCCTGATTGGTGTTGCACGTCATGTGATGTTTCCAAGTTTCATGCGGTTCAACATCCTTTTCTATTTGATCGTGTGCCTTGTCCAGCCTTCTTTGACCAGCAGCAGCACACCCTGACCCTGCCGACAGTCAGCAGTGTCACCTACGTCCTCCGCTTCCTGGAAAAACTCTGCCACAACCTTCACTGTGATGCCCTCTTTGGGAGCCAGCCTGTAGCCAGAGGAGGTCTACACTACAACAGCCACTCGTACACTACAGGTCAGAGCAGCTGTCCTGTCTCTGAGTGCGTTCACATCTGTGTTTACAGCCAGCCAAGCCTTTAAGGGCTGTAAAGATTTGTTTCAGTTGAGCCAGGGGAGGCACTTGAACAGAGAATAGCATGTACATGACAGCAAAAGTGCAGCTTGTTATTTAGGAGACTTTGCATTGCATTTTCTTAGAGTGAAGAAAGTAGAGGTTTTAACTTTGCATCATTTTCACTCTCAGCTTCAGCCCAGTGCCTGCTGAGGATGCCCGGCGTTTGGGAAAGAACTGATACATTAAAAAAAAGCTGTTTAGGTTTATTACATGAGAAAACCATCTGTTCCACTTAGTTTGTGGTTCCACTCTTGCGTTGCCCTAATACATACACTTCTTTCTGTGTTGACTCATTTTTACATGCTTTTTTTTTTTTTAAAGAGATGAAGAGTTTTGGAGACCGTCTGACAGCAGGCCGAGGCACCAAGCACTTCCTTCAGGATTTTAGCAGCCCTCTGTATCAGAAAAAAGCAAAACTCCCCAGACTCTCCACTGATGGTATGATATCCTAGAGATTTTGGAACGTGCACTTTTTCATTACTATGTAGAACTTTACATTTATGCTGAAAGAAATGTGGACATTCCTGCAGCTTTAATATAAAATTTGGACCCAGCTGCTAATGAGCTCCAACTTTTTACCCTCAGATGTGTTTTTTTAATAGCCTACATGTCATTTTCACAGTCTTTCTTTGATTAGGGTTTTTACATAATTGAATTGTAGATTTCTGAAAAGGAGTTTTCTTTTTTAAATGCGGCACCGCATTAAATAAAAATCCCCAGACTTTCCTTACTAATCTCTTAATAATAGTATAATGCAGTTAAATACAATATCTCTTTAATAAAGTGTAAGAAGTTCTAGAAGAGGAGGTTAATTATTTAATCACCTTTTTAATGTTGTAAGATTGAGTTAGTTTTGTGCAGTTTTAAAAATTTTATCATATAAAAAAGGCTCTGCTCAGAAGGGTCTTGTTGAGGGTTCACATTCACTGTGATCAGCTTTGTGAAGTGATTAGAGCCACTTTATTTATTTATCCTGATTTGCGTTTTGCTGCTTTGTTTACAGGCGAGTCTTTCTCAGAGAACAAACCAACAGCTGCAGAGCACTTAAAGAAGAGTCCCCTTTTTCCAAATTCTCCAGTACTGTCTGCCCTCAGGTTGTCCTCCAAGCTGCTGCACCATAGCAACTCCACAGGTAGAAATCACCAGTTTAATGTACACTTGGGAGTCCTGTTTCGTAGTCCGTGTCCTCTCCCAGCTGCTGCTGGGTCATTCATCAGTCAAGTGCAGTGACATTTGGATATCTTAATGGTTGTCTCATCTGCATCACTACCAATTTTGCTTTCTAATATAAATAGTTTTAGCATTTCATTGATTAAGTCAGTGTTTTACAAGAATTTCTCAATGACGGGAAGAGGGGATGAACACACATTTTGTTTGGTCTGATTTGTGTTTTTGTTGTCCCAGGATCAGGTAGTTTCAGGGAAAGCCCCAAGCCCAGCAACCAGGATCCAAACTTGTGGACTGTAGAAGAAGTCATGCAGTATATTAGAGAAATCGACCCAGTGCTGGCTCCACATGCTGATCTCTTCAGAAAACATGTATGTATCAACTATACAATTATTACCATAAAAACATTGGTTGATCATTCTTGACTTACATTTTTTGGGTCTTGATTTTCTACTTAGACATTTATGCTGAAAATGGTTAAAAAAAAAAAAAAAAAAAAACTGTTCTTGTGTTTCAGGAAATTGATGGAAAAGCCCTGCTGTTGCTGCGCAGTGACATGATCATGAAATACATGGGTTTGAAGCTTGGCCCTGCGCTCAAACTTATCTTCCACATAGACAAGCTCAAAAAAACTTGAGAAGAGCATCAGCTGGTCTAATAAGAAGCTTTCTTCTGCCAGAATTCAGTGTTTTTGGGTCAGTTTTCTTTTCTCATGGAATGAGGAATGAGTTGTTTTGTGTGTAGCACAGTCCAGCTGCAAGGCAGCATGGGATATGTAGGATCAACCCCCTATCCTTTTTTTATTTTAGGATTGACTTGAAAACTCATGTGGCCATTTTAACTGTTTAAAGGTGTTGCAGCCTAGTTTTGCTGTTACATTTATTACATGTATTTAGTGTTTTTTACTTTTTAAAAACATTGATTTTCTAAATTTTGTTTTGGGATTTTCTACTACAGAAATTCCTGATGGAGGACACTACATTCATCCCCATAACTGGGAGTTCTGAGCAGTGTCACTTTGATGCTTTATTTTGAAACAACTGTATTGACAACAATGTTTAATTGAAGAAAAAACTTTTATTTTGAAAATACTGCCAGGTTTTGCTCTTTTTAACGTTGTTTACAATGTTTTGTACATGTTTGTATTTGTACTTTTTTATATTTTATACTATATTATTAGACTCTGAGGACAGCCTTTTTGTCCCTAACACTTTTCATAAATATTTAATATTTCAAACATTTATCTTTTTCATTGTTTTTATTTGTCTAATGTTTACCTCTTAGTCACTTATATGAATGAAGTATGTTTTGTCAAAAACAAATTACTCTTAGTTTTCGAAGTCAGAATCTGTTCGCCAGCAGGGGGCACCATCTACCTGTTATGTTTTTAGTGCCTTGTTGCTGACACGTGTTGTCATGGACGCCCTTCTTTCCATCTGGTAGTTTCAGCATGACATATGGTTTAGATAAATATATATATATATATATCTCTACATACACACTGCATCCAGTTTTTGGTTGTTTCCATAATCAGTGTCGTCATTGTTTTATTAATTCTCTGCCTTTGGAAATCTGAGTTTCTCCTCTTTTTTTCGTTTTTCTGTGAGGGGTGTTAGAAGCCCTACATTTTATAATACTTTATGTTTCTGAAGGTTTAGCTGAACAAACAAATTATCTCTACATCAGTGACATGTTTCCTCGTCTGAATTGTGTAAACAGTTGTTGAGAAAGAGCGGATTTCCAAATCAACTGTAGTGTTACCAGTGTTGTGTATTTACCACTTTAAACCAAAAGACATTTTTCACTTTCAACTGATCATTTTAAAATGTGCAGCATTCAGTCATGAAAGAACTCTTAAGCCCTTAAATAATGAGAACTCAGTGACTCTTACTCTCAAAGTATTCAGAAGTAACTTTTTTTTTTTTTTTACAACATTTGCCTGTGTTTTCTCTTAGAATTTTTAAATATTTTGGCATTGTTTTCTTTTATACATAAAATTCTTCATCTTTTAGTGGATTTTTACTGGAGTCAAATTTTATTTGTATGCTTCTATACATATAAAAATAAGTTGAATTTGAGTCTTTTATTTTTTTTTTGTATGCAGTACAAGTGATTCAAAGGGGTTCTACTGAGAAATGCATTTCAACATGACTTAGATTGGACTTTGCACAAACAAAACCCCACCAGCTGCCAAAATAAATGCCACGTATTAAGCGAATGGAGAAGTGTGAATTTGTGTGTTTTAAACAGCCGGTTGACTCCAGAAAAACAAACATCTTATTTAATCAATGGGTCAAACTCCACGTGTTAAGAACTCTTTGTAGACCACGCACAGCATCACGTGCTCCACTGAATGAAAACAAGATGACGACCTTCCACCGACATGGATTCAGAAACAGGTTTGTTCATGAAGACGTACACAAAACACTCACACATTCGACACCTCACCTGCATGCATACAAAACCACACCCAGGCTTCACATGTTGTCAGCCAACCACACGGCAGCAAGCTAAAAGCAATGGCATGTCAGCATTTACAAAAATCAAGACACCACAGGTATACATGATATTGCAGGCAAAACAAAACAGTGTAAAGTAATGCTCTGTAACCTAAGCAACTGTGATATTTGTACTGTTCACAAAGTGTTTGCCTCCTCTTGTGGCTTATTGACTTGGAAGACATTTTTGAACAAATAATGAATTTTAACTTAAGTTTTGCATTGGTTTATTATTAGAATGAGCTTAAAGCACTGTTTTTTTTTTTTAAACAGTGTCTTGTTGCTGTTCAGAGGCAAACAAAAACCAAAAATTGGATTCTACACTAATGTGATGTGTAAAAGGAAGAAGGCACACCAACATCATAACAATAGAAAATGACATGTTTGACTTGGCTTTGTTGTACTTAATTTACTATTAAAAGAAAAAGAAATCCAGTTGTTAAAATATAACACTATTACATTTGTTAATTTTCAAAAGCTACATTTTATAAACGAATGGCTAAATGGCCTGAAAAGCATAAAATAAATGTTTTTTAAAAGGTAAAATGTAATTTTAGGCGCTCACTAGGTTTTGGTTTGTACGAACCTGGCCCGAATGGCTCTTTTAGCATTGGAGGTTGAACACCTGTTCTAAACCATGACACTTCCAACGCTGTGCTTCATAACTGATTCATAACTGATTTCCTGCAGAAACTGTAGTAATTTTACATTTTTCTGATGTTTACTATATTTGAAAGCATTTAACTGACAATATATTACTTGTTTCTTGCATTTACAATGTCTGAAAGAGATTAAATGTTTATCTGTAACTTTGAAAAGTTACATTTCCAAGTGTAAGAGGACATTTCTGTTTTGTGGCTACGTGATCTTATTGTTCCCTTTATTTCTAGCAAATACTGTTGCTATTGTTGTTGTTGTTGCACAACTACATTATTGTGTATGTGGGCAAAGAGTCACTTCTGGCAAAGCAACTCAGCACAAATGAGAAAAGTTAAACCACACCCTCTGAGTCAAATCAGGAAAGGACACCACGTAATGTGGAGAAGAGTGACCAAACCCACTACAGTCAGTGACATGAATGCACTTCAGTGTCCATGTTGAGCAGATGACACGCACAATCTGTGCTGTTTGTTACGCCCGGGCACATGTGACCGGCTCAGAGCTCATGGCTTTCCTGTGCTTGTTGATGGGTAATAGTAGGCTGTGTGTTGTGCGCAAATCCAATGCTATTTATAGAAATACCAGTACCTTGTGTTGCATCTTGTGTTTGCGAAGTATGATTTCTTATCAGAGTCTAACACTCTGAGATTTCAACCAACTAGCAACTCTGGATTTGCAGGGTTGCAGGTGACATATATGCTCAAATTTGGGGAAATCCCACCCTTTATGTTTGCCATTAGTGCTGTGTAAACGCCCTCATTTCTCAACTCTCATTGCCTCGACCATCATGTACCTTACACATCAGAAATATAGTTTCAGTATGTATGGAAGGATGTTTTGTGGGACTGCTGATCAGTCATCTGAGTGAGTAAAAAAAAAAAGGGTCTTTACTTTCACAAAGAGACACCGTGTTTCTGCAGAGCAACTAGGCATAATGCAGATTTTTGTGGGCAGAGTTGGCGAGACACATGCAAAAAATAAGGTGTGCAGTGCTCCCCTTTTTCTCCTCTTGTTGCTGCCAGATTTCCCAGCATGCCTTGAGGCAGTTACATTTGACTGAATGTGGCTAAACCCTTTGAATGCTGTTTGTTTTAGGTGGTTTTGCATCGGTCATTGCATTTATGCCCTTATATTTTAGTGCTGTGATAATTAGGTGAAGTAGAATTCAATTCCTTCAGTAGATGTCTATGCCCTGAACACAGTTTTTTATTTATTTATATACAATTCGGATACTGAGCAGTTTGATTAGAGGTACTTCAACGAAGACGTTATTCTAGTTGTGAATGGTCTGAGGTTTTTTTTATAACCACAGTAAGACACAAAAGGAAAAGTGGCTCAAATGCATTTCTGAATACCTGTTTTCCAACCTGAGATTTAATTCCTTTCCTCAAAGTCCCATTCCAATTAAATGCATGTTTTTAACATGTTTTTGTAGCATTTTTCGCATGGACGTATGTAACAAAAAATAAGCTTAAAACTGCTTTTCTGAGTATTTCTTCCTTCAAATTGTTGTGAGCCAGGAACAGATGAGAACATGCAGTTTGAAAAAGCCTGTAAGGAGTGACGCAGGCGCTACAGTCGGCAGGCCACAAGCTCCCTGCTCCGCTCCATTCTGATGCATTCACTTGCAGATAAATAGATCCATGTACGTATTTGTTTTCCTCGTCTGATCTCAAAAGTGCACGATTGCTCTGATATTGCTCGCCATTTTTGTTGCACTGGTAATGTGGGGTTGAGGTTTTGAAGAGCTGTAAGCTAGCGGGAGAGAGTGTAAACAGATGGATGATGGGAAGTAAGGACAGGCTTACTCTTTCACAATCAGTCTCGCCCAAAACATATTTCTAAAGAACTGCAGCCGCTCTGCAAAAACTATGTCCTAGAAAACGACACAGTTGTTTTTGATTTTGCCAAAAACAGCATAATCATAATTAAAAGACCACTGGGAACACTTTCACAAGAAATCAAAGATGATTGGAGTGTGACTTTGAGGTTTAGAGAGTATGTGCAAACACAGACAATGGGTCAAATTCAATTATCCATCAAAAATACTATTGATCACATGGCAAGTTGCTTATTTTTACACCAATGAATCCAAAAAGGTGCTTTAACAGTTTTTCTTTAAATTAAATTAAGGAACAACTCCTGACAATCATGATAAAGACTACTCAGAAGCAGTAACTCCACCCCTGCTTATGACCCGCTGCTCAGTCTTTGGTAGCATGTCCTCGCCGCTGTCACCACAAGATTAACACGCAAGCTTAAAGCCATGTTCACAAAGACACTGTGTACAGAGCATAAACTGTGCTAATACCGTCCCTCCCTTCCAACCAATGAATGTGGCTCCTCTGGGCCCAGACCAAATAATTTCCCAGCTGGCGTTTCACAGGTCAAACACAATTGTGAAAAACTGCAGGAGACAAACGCAACAATGCGAACTTCATTACTACCCACAAAGAAAACTGCAACAAAAACGGCTCGAATAAACGTAAGATGACAGACTAAAGTGCATGTTTTCATTAAACTTCGAAGCAGAAGAGCTGCCGTTTTCCTCTTAAATAACCACCACTGTCTGTACTTCTTTAGTTCACCCCACTTGAAACCCAGCTTACATGAGGTTTCTACTGTAATTTGACGTGTAAAACTAATAGAACAAGTAAATAACAAAAAAGAAAGCAGACAGACTTTAACGTTCTGCAACTGTTGTGAAGAAAGCACACAACCCTTAAATATTTACCACCTTTTATTCTATTGAGACACATTGATGTGTTTGAGGCAGCCCGACTGAGAAGTGTCAGCTGTGTGCAGGAAAATAAATTATTTACACCCCCTCCCTTTGACTTCAAAGCGCTGGCAAACCACTCAGATCCGGATTTGGGAAAAGGGGAGGTAAGAGGGGGTTGAGGGGGTCAAAGGAGGAATTGCTAGTCACTAGGCAACCTTGTGTTACCTGCCCTGACATGCCAGAATCAGCCGTCGTCTACCTCTGGAGACTGAAGGAGCAACACTAAGCCACATATGAAAGCCTCTGTTTTGAAACTAGCCCGCAAAAATGTCACAGAGGAGCAGGGAAGCTGTGAAGCTCGGGCAAAGGGAAGTTTTGGTCGTCAGAAGGTTTTAATGCGCAACAAAAGGAGCAGCATCCAGCGAGACCGCATGTCTCGTGGAGACACAGAGCGACTGTTCGTCTTCTAAATCAGGAAGTTCAGCTTGAGCAACATGTTCATTGTACGAACCATGCCCTGTGGGGGCTGCTGTTTGTTTACCCCCCGCTAGCACAAGACACGCGCAAATTGACGAGGCCAACACAAAGGATGCAATCTTAACTATCTTGGTGAAGAAGCAAGCTCAGACATGTTTCCTCCAAATCAAATGCTCTTATACACCAATTCTCATGTTTTCTATGTCCGAGAAACTCTTCTTGTTGTGTTCACTGTTGTGAAATGACAGTTACTTAGTTTAGTCATGCCGTTTCGGAATGATTTGAGACGTCTGTTCCCTTGCTGCTCATCTCATACATCTACAGAAACGTAAAAAGAAGCTGAAAAGAAATAAATCTCGACACTGATATCAAGACATCCCCCTACAAGCCTTTTTGTTGGTGTTGTGAGCAAACTCAGTGTATGTGAATGTGAAGGCCTGCTCATGCGTGACAACAGCAAATGACCACCAATCCGTCACTAGAGCCTTGGCCAGAGATTAACACGAGCTCAGGCTTGGCACCAGCTGGACAAAAGCCTGGAAGGAGAAAAGTAGATGGCACTTGAAGCAAAAATAAGAAGTCGCTGATCTAAGACTGGTAGATTGCTTCAAACACGCTACTTGTGTTGTTTTTTAAAGCTTCTTCAGCAGAATCCTATACACGCTGTGGGAAAGCCCGTGAAGAAATCCCCAATATGTAAATGGAAAAAAACTCCCTCAATTGAATTTCTCAGAATGAACTTGAGAAATCCATATCGTTTTTCTACAGCTGCCTCTCTATCGTCTCTTTCGCTTCATCTGTGAGAATGTGGCTTTTGGTGTCTGACAAATATGGAGAAACCGGCACAGGAAGACGCAGCGTCGTGCTGAGCGGTTGCTTTGGGTGGGCTAAAAAAACGAGAGAGCAAAAAACAGAAGTAACTGTAAACAGCTCTGAGTGTCCCACCCTGCTTAGCGTGTGTCTAGACTGGACTCGTACAGTCATAACAGGGGATTGAGAGAGCAAACAAGGCTGTTTGGCATAGTTAACCATTAGTGTATGGAGCAACAGTCTCAAACCAAAACCTCGACGTTTAATTGGGGTAAAACAACGAGCTCGCAGAGCAGCGTACAATTACGAGATATATGAGGAGACAGAGAGTTGACTGTGCGTCAGAATGCTCAACGTGCCACACACCAGAAGACCATCTCACCAGATTGGCACAGAGCAAAGGACCTGCAACCGTCACAGGGCACGGTGCCAAGGCCGTTGGCCTACTTATGAGCCATTCTCTTGTCAGCATCAAGCCAAGAAAAGCAAACAGACAAACACATCCACATAAACTAGCGCTTGGTATCTGACGGAAAACGTTCAGGCAAGTTTATTTCAGTTTGGATCATCAGTGATAATGCCACTGCACTTGAGCTCGGCCATCAGCACATGTGGACAACGGAGCCAGGGGAGCCGCTTTAAGAGGCAGGCTGGCTGAAAAAGTGAGCAATCAGCTAACACTATTTTTACCACACTGCGCTCATTCCCTCCACCCCTTGTTACACATGATTCCGCTAAAGATGCCTGTGTTGACAATATGGAGATGGCATTCCCAACATGACCTCAATCAAGACTTTTCACAGCCTGGAGGCACAAAACAATTTAACAAACTCAGCCACCGCTGAGAATCTCTTCAGCCTCCATTCATAAACAAAAGCAGTTCTATTAGGAGGTCCTTTTTCTGTCGGTAGAACTACTTTTGATCAGATTTTATGAGTCAATAACAATTTGCAGACAATTTACAGTGCTGCAAAAGCGATTATTGGTAAAACGTTGGTTTTTTTTCCTAGCCTAAGCTGTAAATATTTGGATTACATTTGTCTTTCTTATCTCCTTTCATGTCAAACGAATGTCATTTGCTCAGCTAATATTTGACAAACTCTAAATCTAATTTGCATATCACATCCTGACGAGTCAGATCTGATGTAAGCTGGCAAGTAATGCACCATTTCTGCAAATCAGCAGAGAACGGTAGTTAACACCTTTATGTCGATCCCTTTTCCTGCAGAGGCACAAAGCATTTAGAGTTAGAATGAGATCTCAAAAAGAATAAAGAGAAAAAAAGGCATAAATATTGCAGCTGGTTAAACATCACTCCACGCTTACAAAGAGAATTGAAGTTTCCTTTCACCTGCAGATTAAGCAAAAGCCGGCTCTTCGCCACCTGAGGGACAAGCTATGCAATGAATGGAAAAGCAGCTCACACTTCTATCCAAGCTCTTTTTTTATTGATCCCTTCACAAAGACCCCCTCCCTCCCCTCCAATCTTGACCACAAACAAATGGCACAACATAAACAACCAATAAATAAAAATCTGCATGATTAAGGCTGTTCTACATCTCCATTAGAACACAACAGTGTGGAAATGTTTGGAGTTATACAACTTCATACAGTAAAGCAGTAGATTTTTTTTACATCAAAAAAAGGCAACACTTTAGCAAAAGTGAACCATTTTTGTCTGGGTGACTTTGTGATAAAAACAAAAAGAAAACAAGGCTCTTTAGGATAGGGCTGTTACTTGAGCTCATTTCATACTAACCCAAACAGAATGGGAGGGGGTAACTTTTTAGCAGAGAACTTGTATATATAGGATTTCTCCCCAAACCTACTCTCAGAAAAGATAACAAAACCACTTAGATCCCAAAACACAGGCGGTTCTTCCTTATATCAGTTTTCTTGGATAGGAATAAATAAATACACCTTTTGACTGTAAAACTGTCCAGACTTAGAGGCTACATAGTGTCATAGAATTGTTCAGTGTAGCTTTTAACAGTTTCAGCATTTCTTTAGTACATTCGTTTCCAGGAACTACGAGAAAAGGAACTTTGTTTCAAAGCCAGCCACAAAAAGACGCTGGAGACTCGAGCGTTGAGCGTGGACTCTGGAAATCCGGAGTTCTTCTCTTGGCACCTCGCTCTCCAACTTTCACTCTGTGGTCCCTGCTCTCGACATAAAAGCCAAAGAGATCATCTCTTCCTCCATCCTGGACTTGTGACACTCTTCTTCTTGGTTCGTCCCCCCCCGTTTTATGAAATAAAAGTCCTTTCAGCAGCTGACCGTGCTGGGCTGCTGTTTGCTGACAAAGTCTGAAATAAAGTCAAACTCGTTCTGGCCCAGGAAGAGTTCTGGCAGCTCCTGGACCCTGTCCAAGCCCAGTTCCATGACCAGCGACGTCAGGACATCTTCGTCAATCATGTCTGCATCCATGCCGTTCAGGGCCAGAGCTGGGCCGGCCATGTGCTGCATGCTGGCTAGCTGAGCCTGGCTCATGCGATACTGGGTCGTTTGTCCCATGTGGTTGACACTCATAGGAGCCAGAGGGTGTCCATGATACTGCGTGTTGAGTTTCTGCAGCTGCATGCTAGCCATGAGTTGCTGAGATGTTAGCCCCCCATTCATAAACTGCTGCTGCTGCTGGGGGTGCTGGGCCTGCTGCTGGTGCTGCTGCGTATGAATGTGATGCTGCTGCTGCTGCTGCTGTTGAGGGTGATGCTGCTGCTGCTGAGGCTGCCCATTGTACATCATGTTATTGGAGGTCATCTGATGGTGTCCCATCTGAGCTCCGTTCAGCTGTCCGTTCATGGGCCCGCCCACCATTCCTTGCCGCTGCCTCATGGCGTTCTCCATGTTGGCCTGAGCGCCTCCATAGTGCATCATCTGGCCGTTGGGCATCGCCCGCATACCCTGCTGGTTAGCGTGCTGCTGGTGACCTGCCTGCAGGCTGCCATTCATGCCCATCCTGTAACCGTGGAGACTGGCTCCTGCTGAGTTGTGATTCATGGGCATCATCAGATGATCTGCCATGCCTCCTGTGTGTACAAAAGAAACACAATTAGGACAAATTCAGCAGAGACATATTTACCAGAACTGTCTTCTATAACTAAAATCAAATTCAAAAAGTTTGGAATGTTCTATTGTCCCTGCGTCCTGAAATCGCCTTTGGAACCAAACATCTGCAGGGTTCTGATGCCTCCTGGCGAACACTAGAAACCCTTTCCAGTGTGTTGAGCCTTCCTGAACCCTCCCCTCATTGTGCCAGAGCATGAACGCCCAGCTTGAGATCACAGCTTCCAAGCATACATTGTTTGTGTACATTTTGACGCGTAAATTTACGCACGACGAGAAATGACAAAACAAGCCTAAAACAACAGCAAAAAAAAAAAAAAAAGAATCATCCGCCAGCATCCTGAGATGCAGCCGCGGCTGTTGCGTGACAGCTGAGGCAGAAATATCTAACATTTCCCGCACGCAAGGGTGCAACAAAGAACACCGACATCACGCAACATCAGCCCCGCAGCAGAATTGCAACAATTAAATCCCGACTGTACTTCCTAAATAAACTGGATTGTTTGGGTTGTGTCCCCGCAGGACGATGAGATGTGATTTAAAAAAAAGCAGGGGACCGCAAACAATGGAGCGGCAGCAGGAGCCCCTGAGACCACCGCGGAGCAATACGTCTCCAAAAAAAAACCCCATCAAAAATCACTCACCCGTGTCGTTTTTACAAAGTTATACGACTTTGCTTCACCTCGCGTTTTCCCCCAAACAAACGTCCTCCACGGAGAGGCGAAGCTCCTCTGAACTAGGGTTTATATTCCACGGGGGTCTGCTTCATGCTCAGGCGGGGACGGTGCGCACTACGACCGCCGCGTCAGATCTTGAAACGACTGCCTATTTTCTGGGTCAACTCAGGGATTATGTACATCTAAAAAGCTCAGAGGAAGGCAGTCAGGGAGGGGTGGAGCTTCGGCCCTGCCTCTCCTTTGTTCCTATTGGCCCTACTTAAAACAATTGTCCATGGGCGTAAAGAAAAAGGGGCCATTGGAGGGTTAGAACACAAAATTTATTTAAATTAACAGAAAATAATATTCTAGAAAGTATGACAATTCTGTCATAGATGAATGGAAAAACGTTTTTTATGCTTTAGAAAATATGCATGTTGCTGAACTGTCTAAATACACTCGTGTTCTCATTTCACGTTCATGCGCTACAAGGTTATTAACTAAGAATGTGCACTTCAGCTGCAAAGTCGCTGTGATGCCTGACTGCAAGTGTATGGAGGGATTTTAGTGCCATTATTCCAAGCTCAACGCTCACTGTTTTAAGTCTCAAACATTAAAAGTTTTGTGTGCTCAAAAAACTATTTTGCACTTGAAACTCAAAAATACGTGCAAACAACCAAATTTACTCTTGAAAGTGCAATCAAAACAATTTTCTTGGGAGAGAAATTCTTTCTTTTCTGCCACAAAATCAAGCTAATCACAGACATGGACAAGAAGATTGATGTCTGTGATTGGACGGCTTTTGTGGCACATTTGTAACGCGGTGCCCTGCTGTATTACGAGCGCAGAGGAGAGAATATTTTTCATGAGTAAAAAATATTTTTACTGCACACATTTTTCACTTTCAAGAGTGACATTTTTTGATTGCTCATTTTTTAAGTTTCAAAAGTAAACTTGGGGGGTTTTTTTTTTTTTTTTTTTTTTTTGCACTTATTTTTTAGGTTTCAGGTGCATTTTTCTGAGTCAAGTGCAAAAGAATTTTCCGGAGCACACAAAATGTTTAAAGTTTTACACTCAAAATAGTGAGTGTTGTGCTAGGAATAATGGCACTAAAATCTCTCCATACAATTGCAGCCCACCAGTCTGCAGTCTGTTGTCCTATGTGATTCATTCAAAGCAACACAGGAATGCGGCCTCTCCAGCTGCAAGTGCATCTCCTGCTGTGGATGTGTGTTTATTCACTTTATTTACTTTTGGAACCGTGCATGTATCACCATGTGTGTGTGTGTGCACCCACTGTTCACTCTTGTCTTGATTGGCCACTTCAGGACAATGACCTCTTACTTGTTTAATGAATGGATCCACTTTGGGGGAGCAAGCTGATCTATTGTTGGAGG
The DNA here is from genome assembly GCA_036245035.1 of Adrianichthys oophorus. Lineage (NCBI taxonomy): Eukaryota > Metazoa > Chordata > Actinopteri > Beloniformes > Adrianichthyidae > Adrianichthys > Adrianichthys oophorus. The sequence continues at coordinate 7,454,940 of BSAI01000207.1, forward strand.
AATGGCCATTTGTGACATTGTCCAAAACCAAATGTTAAAAAGTCACTCCCTGTTGTGAAAACTTCTGGGAAAAAAAAAAAAAAAAAAAACTGAACTAGTCAGTCAGCGCAAACAAAACCCAGAATCAACAGAAGTTTGTGCTGGGATCAGCAATCTTTTTGTAGAACCAAGAGAGTGCATGACTGCACAAGCTCGAGGTAATATAACAGTGAAGCACTTTAGAATGCATTAAAACAGCCTTTATTTTCATCCCAGGGCCAATCTTCCTAATGGCGTGCCTTGCATCTGGAGCTTACCAATCACGAAACAGCATCTGCTTAAAATACAGAGATATTTGCATAAAACCCCAATCAGCCATGATTATGGCTGAAAATATAGAATATAATTATGCATCCATTCCAGCTTGGGTTTTTTTTTGGTAATATGTCCGTTAGTATGCCCTTTTAAAACTCTTTGTATTTTCATCTCTAGCTGTTCTTATTGCTATAGGGGAAAGTCACCACCAAACCTTCTTTAGGCTTTTATTGATTTTTCTCCATGTGGGACTACATGTCAGCAAGAAAGAACGTGCAAGAGTTCATGTGACTATGTGTGTAGGTGCAATAGGCTTTAAGTATTTAGAGAAAGCTAATCTGCAGCACACTGTAAAGCGTTCATCATGCCGTTCTGGGTTTGCAGGAGCAAAAGACTTTAGATCTGTAAGATATCAACTAACTGTGACAAAACAAAGCAAGATGAAAAAAGAAAATGTGCACAATGTGGTTGTCAGAATCGGCAGTTGTGAAACTGATCAGTTGGTAAGCAATGATGGATTTCCTTTTTATCTTAAAATGAAAAATACGTATTTGGGAAAGAGGAATTCTTGTCCACTGCTTTCCAGAACTCTATGAAGTCCAACTTGAGAATTTAGGTAAAAGGAAAATGAATCTACTTTTCAGAATAAACTCAAATGTTGCAAATACTTAACCCACACAATATCATATGATGAGAATTTGAAAAAATGTCTGTAGAGTGGCAGTAGTTCTTTGGAAATTTACTTCTGAGTTGAGAGCTCTCTGTTTACACGCACTCTCTGTTTACACCCCCAACCCAACATTACTGCTGCAACAAAAATGGCGAGCAATTTTGTAGCTTCTACCTGTGCAGTTTTGATCCAGATGCCAGCTCACAGGAGGAAAACAAAGACGCTCATAAATCTAGTCATCTACAAGTGGATGGATCCGAATGGAGGAAAGCAGGGAGCTAGTGGCCCGCCCAGCGTATTTTCAAACTCCATTTCTTTTTTCTGCTTCTAAATCACAACGATTTGAATAAAGATATACTCAGAAATGCAAGTTTAGGCTTCATTATTTTTATGTCCTCCATCATCAAAAAAATGCCACATGTTGAAAACACCAAGAACATAGTTTTCCTTGGAGTGTCTATAGGGTCTTCCTTAATGCTAAATATGTTTACAAGTTTTTTTTTTTTTACCAAAATCAAGCAGTCTTACCATTCAGCTCAAACACATATGAGAAATTACCATTATATTCTGAGTTAGTATCAAATACAGCCAATTATGATAAAAGCAACTATATGAATAACTGAGGTGTCAGATGATGGAGACTAACTCAGCATTTTGTATTGCAGCTTGACTTGCATCAGCTGTCAAACTAAACCCGTAGCAGATGAACACAACCGGTTCATGACACTGCAAACACATGCTGTCAGCTGAATGGCTATAAAAATAAGAAAGAATGTGAGCTATAAGTTGTTTCAGTACTAAGTTCATATGTCCCCGCCTGCAGTTTTTAAAAATAATCTGAATGAATTTTGTTTTATTTGACCATTTTTACACCAAAAGAGTGTCCACAGTCCTGTCAGGAGGGTTTTTTTAAACCCAGAATGAAAACGATATAAGCACATTATTGTACTCAATTTCCTTTCAAAATAAGTATTTCCTCAGACAGCTAGCTAATGGTGTGCATTTATCACTTTTCTCACACATTTTTGGGACCAGGCTGTGGAGGTATAATCTCAGCAGAGAAATGCAGGCACAGATTGAGTTGAAATGTGGGTTGATGGGTAAAACATCAGTTATCTTTTCAGTTCTTTTTCATTACAATGTAATAAAATTCCCTGAGACATCCCAATTTGCCTGTCAATATACTAATCTGGTCTACCATGACTTGTGAACGTCTTGTAGATTTTTAGTTCCTCCAGGTAAAATAACATCCGATTCCTTACACGAAGAAGGAAAGCCATCATTTCTGACTGAAGATTATGACCTCAGACTTAAAGGAGCCAATTTTCATTCCAACTGGTTCAAACTTGTAGCAAACATCCCTGGTGCCTTCTGGAAATTTTCCATTGATGAAGGTACCAAAAAAAGGAGAGATGGAATCCCATGTTGATGTCCTAAAATCAATTTCTTACCCCCACCACCTTCCCGTTTCTGTCTATAAAAGTTCTTAAAACAGTAAGTGATGAAGGGCAGCACCAACTGAGTCCAGCCTCCAGATGTGTCAGTTTTACTTCTACAGACCTTAATGGAGGTACCAATACCCTGTGCTGAATATCCCATAGCAAACTCATCGTAACTGAAAAGGTCTGGTTGAATCTTTAAACTGCAATTTAGTTAGTTTTTTTTTTTTTTTTTTTGGCAGGCGTCTAATTGTAATCTTATTCTATTATCTTTTCATTAGTCTAAAAAAGAACGACCTCCCATGAGGTAGAGATATAGCCAAGTGGAGGGTTCCCCCAACCATTCACCTGTTCTTTACCAAGCCCAAGAATCATGAGGGGATTAAGAAGAGCAAATTGGTGTCTTAAGGCCTTTGCACATTATGTCTACTTTTTAAGACATTTCCACCAGTATTAGCAACAGATATATTTTTCCTTTTATAGAGTCATCCAATAAGATTGGGAAAAAAAACAGCTCCAACTTCCATTACCTCTTTTTCAGATGCCAAGAAAATCTACAGAGAGACTTCAGAGGCCAGTGATCACTTCTCTTTGACTTTCATGGGAGCCTTCGCTCCAAATCCCTTTAAAGCAAAAGCAGCACTGAAATGTATTAAAGTGAAAGCTGCACAGGAGGAATTGCCTGCTAAATGATGCTGTGACTGCTAATTTCCACAGTTCCATGGTTTGTTGAAAAAAAAAAAGGGAAATTACAAAAGCAGAACAACAAAATGATGGAACAAGACGTTACTTTGGCTTCCTAAGCTCTCAATATAGGCCACATAGTCTGAAAATAATTGCTCTTTTTTATCATCTGCATCATATTTTTTTTGTTCTCAACATAGTTATGTCCTGCAGCGTTAGACTACAGTTCTAATAGTCATGACCTTCTGGGATAATTGGGATACTTTGTTATTTTTTAATGGACTTCAGAGGTAAGCCGTTATAGCACAGAGTGAGCCACTAACTGTCTCGAAGAAAGGCATAAATGATCATTCTAGATGTGTCTGCTTATTTGGGTATAATAACTTTCCCCTAGAGTCTGGTACTGAGGTATTTAAAACTTTAAACTGATGTGACTGCTACACAAAAATACGTTTTTTTCATTTTGCTTGGTTGTTTTTGTACAAAAAAGCCAATTTAAGATTTTAGTTGGATTGCTAAAATCTTAACGTATTGGGGATAAACATCACCCATTAGAAGAACCTGATCATTTTTTTAAGGAATTATTTCGATTTTGGCTGCATTTAGGCTTAAGGGATCTTCATTGTCACAACTATTTCAAAGGGAAAGCTCAACATACTTGAAATGACTTCCAGATGATACTTGTGGCCACGTTCCATGATGCCTTCCAACTTTTGAAAGGGATCAAAAGAGTTTCCCAACCACTAAGATCTGAAACAGCATAATTCAGTGCTTGGTCATCATAATCCAATTATCGTTGCAAATATTGATGAATCATTTTACAGTCAAATTGAGTATTGTCTTCCAAATGTTGAGTTACACTGCACATTATTAGCTAAAACAAACCGCATTTATAGGACAAGAAGATTCTAATGACAGCTTTTCTTCCCCAGCTTGAACAGTGAACACTACACCAGCCAGCCCTATGATCTCTGTCATCAGTAGTTAATTGCTACTGATCTAAGAACACATGACTTAATCCTACCTGCCTGAATAATTCTCTCTGAGGTGCTTCAGTTAGTAGAATGACATTCTTAGCTCTGCAAATAGCTTCATGCGTGTCACAGCCATGCTTTTAGAGAAGTGGGGCTGCTTGACTGTGTACTTAGGAAATGCTGCCACGTCCTTAATATAAATTGGTTTCACTTGTTTTAGAGGAAAGCTGGTATTACTTGAGACATGTTGCCGATGTGCTGTACAGTACAATTTGTTGATCTGTGTTAGGGGAGGTTTGTACTTACATTTTGTGATTAACAGAGACATAAAAAGGGCTGAGTAAGAGGCTTATATATGTGTATTTACTGTCATAATTGTGGTTGCATTTGAATTTGAATGCCGGGGCGCACAGCTGACTCATCTAAAGAGCTGGTAAAGCTCAATGGTAAGAATGGAAAGTACAACTTTAAAAAGGAAAACAATTAGAATAGAAATGGAAGCCTTGCAACCAACTAATATTTCTCATTTGCAATGAACCAGACCACGTTTAACTACTTCTCACATATGATCGTGCAACTCACTCAACCACAGAAAGGGTGTACTAATATTTGTTTCCTTTAAGCTGTAAGCCCAAAAGTCTTTTTCTTTCTCCTTTGTGTGGGGGAGGGAAGCTATTGTTCTGGTAAACGAGAGAGGGAGAGACTCTATACATATTACCATAGCTTTCCTGTCAATCTCAACCAGCAATCTACAATCACAGTTTAGCCGAGCAGTGAGAAGGCAAACGCCCGAGTCAAGGCGAAGGGGGAGGAATGGGGGAGGACTTGACCAAATGGAGTGAAGAATGGGTGAGAGACTTTGGAAAAAGATGGGAGGAGGGGAAAAGAAGTTGGAAACTGCCAATCACTGACCGAGAGGACATCAGCGGGGGATGATACTTAAGTGAAAGTTGCAATTTGGTGGGAGGAGGGGTGTTTAGAATTTGACCCTTTGAAAAGTCTTTACAGTAGGTTTTGCAAAGATGTGATGTCAAATGAAAATGTTTTGCTTTTTAGGAAACCAAGTCTTTTCTAAAAAACGTTCTCTTCTTTAGAGACGGCAAAATCATTTGTCTGCGTGTGCTTGTTTGATATTTAGATTTAGCAGAAACTTTTAGTCAAAGCAACTTGCAAATGAGGAACAAAACAAAAAAAAAGTTAGGTTTCGCAGTGTAGTAAAGCTCGGTAAGAAAAATGACTAAACAAATTTTTTTTATTTGGCTAGGAAGTGACAAAATAAATAAACTTTTTGTAAAGATTGCAAATAAAGGTGCTGAGTGTGTTAATATTAGTAAGTATATTCTGTAAAAGCAGAGTAAAATTTTATTTTTGCTGGGGTCCCCGGAGAAAACTCACGCATGCATGGGGAGAACATGCAATCTCCACAGAGAAAGGCCCCCCCATTGGTGATGCTGTTTCAAGTTCCCCAGCCAAGACTTGAACCAGGGACTAGAACCTGCTGACTCTTACCAACCGCCTTTGCCACCGTGCAGTGTGGAGTTTGTGTGTTCTCTCCGTGCATGTGTGGGGGGTTTTCCGGGGACTCCGGCTCTTCCCACTGTCCGAAAACATGCTTCATAAAGTGGTCACTCTAAATTGTCCTTAGGTGTGAATGGGAGTGTGTATGGGTGTGTGATTAGGGAACTGCGACAGACTGGCGACCTGTCCAGGGTGTACCCCGCCTTTGCCCACAAGTGGGCAAGTTATGTTGGGGCACCCTCGTGATCCCAAAAGGGACAAAGCGGGTTTAGAAAATGGATGGATATTATTTTTCCAAAAGAAAATAAAAAATATTTTGAAAAGATAATCCGGCAGCATTTCCAGACAGCTCTGCCTTTTTTACGACTATCTGTGTCGTTTAAATAGCTGAGAACTCTGTGATCAAATCAAATCAAATCAAACTTTGTTTATTAAAAGCGCTTCTCATACCTTGCGGAACTCGAAGCTCTTTACATTTAAAAACAAAACACAATAAAAACTCAACCCACCCTCCCCTCCATTAGCAAGTACAACACATGATCCCAGAGACAAGGATTACTTATAAAATAACTTCTAAAAGAAACTTAAGGCTTGACTCTTCTGTGAAGAAACGGTATTTGGGAATCTATTCATACCAGGAGCCAGCTCGACCACAGGAACATTGCCACAGCGCCCACCCTGACAGGAACAGAGACACAAGTTACTAAAAGAATCACGAGAATTTATGTTGTTCCTAACAACAGAGAGCTTTCCCAACTGAATTACAGCGCCAAAAACTTAAGGAAAGTCGCCTAAATGTATACACTGTATAATTGTTTCTGTTTTCATTACAAACAATGAAAATCTCAACAATACATGATAGAATGGACACACTTGGAGTCATTCTCTCTATTTGATCATTTTTGTTTTTCATATGTTGGCTTTTTTCCATCACCAGAGAAGAATTGAGGGCGTTTTATTCTGAGGAGATGTCACGGATTGCTGCCGCCACTTTATTCGATAATAATGTGTCTGTGTTAACAGAGTTAATAAAGTGTCAGTAAGTGGGGCTGAATCCTCTTACTTTGGGGAGTAAACTGCCATCAAACAAAGCAGAAAAAGAAGAAAACATCTGTAGTCCAGTGCAGAATCGTGTGGTCTTGATCCTTAGTAGCTTTTTCTTTCCTTCTTTTTTTAAACATTAAAGCAAACTTTTTCATTAAGATAAACATTTTCAGAGGTTATTATTGTTGTAAACATTCAAAGACATACTCTGACTGTAAAATACTTTAGCAAAAGTGACATCATATTTGTGAATGCTCAGAGTGATCCAGCAGCCGTTACAGATTGGAATGCGACAACCACGGTTAATGTCACATTAGTGTCACATATATTCCACCATTGGTCGATTTGTCAGCTCAGCACAAAACATTGTAAAAGTGCCATTCATTCAAAACTCGGGGGCCACACTAACATAAAACGTTCACATTAGGGTGAGGGCCGCAAAATATCATCTTGATGGCCACAAGTGGCCCTCAGGCCACCATTTTGAGACCCCTGTGCTTCACTATTCCAACATGTAGTTGCTGTTCAAACATGCAGTTGTTATTTAAACATATAGTTGTTATTCAACAGGTAGTTGTTATTTAAACATGTAGTTTTAGAGTTAGATAAGCTAATTTTTCTTTAACAGTTCTAGCACAATGCTGGGAGATGATCCCCCCTTCAGGTGGGCATCCCTGAGGTTTCTTATTTTTTCTCCAAGATAGGTTGTTTTTAAGAGTTTTTCCTCACCGAGAAGAAGGATCCAAGGGCAGGGATGCCAGTTTAGCTTAGTCTGTTTAGTTTGGTTTAGTTTAAAACCAGCTATTGTTTATATTTTTATGACTGACTTTATGTTCTTTGCATAAATACCGGTGTGAAGCCCATTGAGACAGCTATGGTTGTGATTTTGGTCTATAGAAATAAAATTGAATTGAAATTGAATTGAATACAGTACCAACATGCAACTATTTATTGTTGCAGTCTATTTATGTTCCAGCTGATTGTCATGTATGTAAGTTCAGTGTCGCACTCGGAACAGTTTGTTCGCTCAAGTTTTCTTAAAATACAAGTGTGATGGAGTGCAGTGTATGGCCGTACAATTACGCTATAACGTGTCAGGTGTGGTGTTTACTACACAATTGTGACATTTCTTAGATCAGGGCATAATACAGAGATACATCTCTGCAGGAAGAGCACGTGTTTCATGTCCTAGAATGGAAGAAATAAAAATCAACCAAACAAACTGTACAAATGTCCTCAGGCATTGAACAAATAGTGGATGCGACCTGATATAAGACTGGACAGACTATTTATGCATAACTGTGGTGTTCTGTCTTTATTTACGTTCTGTAATGTTAATTGGTACACAGCTATCGTGTACCAATCATCTGCAGATACTTTAAAAAAAGAGATAAGATGAACCCAAGTTTAATTCCATCAATTAAAGGGATAAATTAAATTTACAAAGTACAAATCAACTAAATTTTTAGTAAAATACACATTTAAGCACACTTTGTTTCATAAGTGGAGGGAAAAAAATGACTTTATTCATATATTTAAGGTTTTGCTTGAAAATAGATCTTAAGAATTGTTTTCTCATTGATGAGGTAGTTTAAAAACTTCTATAATAGATATAGACAGATGAAAAGTCAGAGAATTTTTGTTGAATTGTGCACAGTTTTTGTGACATTGGGGAGATGATTTGACAAATGTTTAGAGACAGAAAAACTGCCGCTTTGAAGGAAAATTCGAAATTTAACAGAATCAGGACAACTTAATATCCAAGAATCCGTCAACACAAGCTAAACAAAAGAACTTTACTCCCATTTAAAGTTTTCAATCTTGTCTCAGGACCAAGAAAAGTTTGTCATTTAAAAAGAACGTAAAAACAATGAACAGCTCAACCCCTCCCCTCTCGTGTTCCCAAACAGGAAGTACCTGCTGGTTTCAAGAAGTCAAAATCCCATAGACTTCTATCAAGAAATAGACAGTTATTACTCAGTCATTTTATTTGTCAAAATAGCCATTCTTCCTCTAATACATTTTCCTTAACATCTTCTTTCTAATCCTAATTTTGTAAAGATTTTTTTTTTCTGTATCGCAAATTATTCAAGTTATAAACTGACCAATCAGATGCCTCAGTGAAAGCATGTGGTGCTCACTGGCTCCATCTCGAACATTTGATTGACAGCTTCCCCTGAGCTTGCTTTCAGTGGAAGGGGTGTGGACTTTGAACAAGCTCACTCATGATTTGCGTCTAGTTCCCCTAAAATCGTGACTCAGACCGACTCGGACCAATCACGGTCGACTGGTTTTAAAATGGTGGCACATTTATCAGGAAGCAATAGTGACGGATTTGGCCTCATTTCGCAAGAGCCGAGGGTAAGGGATTTTCTATGGGTGATGTCACACCTCAATTTGTCCATTGTTCTATGTCAATGGTCATTTACAAGCAACACCACATGCCTGGTGTTTGGATTTCCAGGCAACATGAGTGTAAAGTATTTAGTTGCCTGAGAGATCTTTGCCTTTACGAACTACTTACTGCATTTCCTGCTACACAGCCCTGGAGTTATAGCTGGACCTACCTATACATTACAGAAGCACTAGGTGGGGATGCATAAACAAAATGGACACCAATAACTGTCACAACTTGTCAAATACATCACTCTGTAAGAAAGAATGGGAGAACACTGAGATAAAGTGAAGAGTGACCCCATTAATCTTTCATTATCTCGCTTTGCTGTTAATGAGGTGATGACTCTTAAATAATTAGCAGTTTGACTATAGCATATTTCCATTGACATAGCCTGAGGAAATAGAGGGCATTGGGGATGAGTGGCAAGGGGAATAAGGGAAAAAGAGTGGCCCCCATTCCAGCTTAGCAAACAATAACTATCCAGATAGAGAGCTCTTTGAGGCAGAAATGCAGACAGAAAAAGCAGAGGACAAAGTATTAAGCTGTAAGAAATGTCCAGACAAGAATGAGCAAAAACAGTTCTATCTTTGCACAATAATTGTTGAAGTTGTTGAGCAGACTAGGCCAAGACCTTCAGTCTTTTTTAACATACAAGTCAATGGAGATATGTATCCAGCTTGCACCCAACCTGCAATGGACCTATTCATCTTCCACAAAGCACACAAAAGAGCAGACCGTGAGCCGCATTCTTGACATCCAACCTCATCAACCCCACTCCCCACCCACCCCCTACCCTGACTAGCACCCCTCCCCCAGCACTTCTCACCAGGGCAGACAGGAGCTGCTGTGTTACCTAACTGGCTGGCTGCCTCACTCCCTGGTTGGTTGAGGACGTGTTGTTGGAAGAAGGCGAGGTGGAGAGAGAGGGGGCAGGGATGTTTTCTCTTCAGTCAACTAATTGACTCACATATGTCAAGAAGAGTTGGGTGGATTGGTGTGACCAATGCCCCCATTTGCACTTTTCCCTAACTGGAACAAAATTAGCAGCCTTAACTAAAATGTTCACAAGACTGTGCATATACCAGCCTGTTCAGGTACAGGTGGTCAGAGCACAGATACTTCAGGAAAAAGTCGTTTAAACTTTGCTGTTCCAATATAAAAGAAAGCTAAAATTGTTCCCAGCACAAGTGCAGAAGACCTGCTGTATCCATGTCAGCATTGATGGCAGTAAATTTGTGTAATACCAAGCAGTGATTTGGAAAAGTACATCTCCATACATTTGTAACTCTTTGCCAAGTGGGTTCTCCCACCCTATCACTGTCAATCATTTTGTTCATAAAGTCAATAGTGTGATTTCTCCACACCACGATAGTGTGATTTCTCCACATCATGATGGTGCGGTTTTTCCACACTACCGCTGCTGCTTTGTGTGATATTTCCAATTGCACATTTAGAAAAAGTTTTTGTGTTTTTTTTTTTAGACGTCTAAGAAAGAACAGCTTTCCAGAAGGAGATTGGAAAACTGTTAAAAGAGAATTTGTAAAACACACAAGCATGAAAGTGACTTAACTTGAATCTTGGTCTAACATTTCTGGCATTTTTTTCAAGACATTTTTTTGTCAAATGTCATGCCAACAATATATGTCATTCAAGAGAATTGCTTTAATCTCTTCTCAAAAATATTTTTGTGAAAATGATACATTGACCCTCACACAAATAGTGTGTTCTACCAGCCTTCCTGGAAGGCATGAATCCTGATTGTTCTAAGTGTAATCAAATTTTTTCTCTTTACAATCTGCACAACATCCCTAGCTGTCAAACAGATGCAGGTGTCATCTACTGATGCATCGGTGCAATAACACTTGAGGCCGTTCAGGCGCCATGCAACCTGTGAAATGACCTATTTTCAAGCAGTGGTTTTATGTCACACTATGTTAGCTTGATGCAATTCCATCTTCTTTTGGTGTGTACCTCGGAATTCTGATGTCTTGTGGGAACCTCCAAAACAGCAACAGCAACAGTTACTCACAATTGTGTACGCTTGTCGTGGTGTTCCGACGTTTGAGTGTTCCAGCTAGGGTGCTAAGCAGCTGAGCCCAGAATGAAAGTCAGTTCTGTCATTGCCTTTATTTACTAAATGACTCGCAGAATAAATCTGTTTGAACACACGGCTACTATTCAAATAGTTACAGTATCTCTGACAGAAGATTAAGAGGCACACAGGATAGAAAATACATTTCTGAACTAATATGTACTTTACTATCTAGGGTGGATTTGATGTTCTATTAGTTGTACAGTCTGTTAGTTCTTGGATGTGAACAATTTCTGAAATGTTTATCCTCCAGAGACACACACAGGAATAACGCTGTACTAACAAGAAAACACAAACCATGCATTATTGAATTTACTCAAAAGCTGCATGCTGAGCTGCAGCTATCCCTATGACCTTTGTCCATTGGTCCTCCCATCATGAGGTCGGTTAATGGTAGAGCCATATCCCCCTCCTACACAGACGCTGACAGCTAGACATGCCCATCAGGAAACAAGAAGTTCTCTTTTCTGACGAGAAGCCTGTCTATGTTTCACCACCACTGCCTTTGAGTAATCTCCCAGTGAGCACACATCCTAGTGGACTTGCACATATGCTGTACACTGACATCACATGCACACACAACAGGAATATCTACTGCCCACTAAAGCTGCCTGTAGTCCGCCTGTCCACTTCCTGTTTTTCCACTCACCCACACTGTTGTCACTCTGGCCAGGAAGCCGTGGGAGAGATACGCAAGACAAAGTCTCTCTTTATTAAATTGGCAAAGAGTATCTGTAGTGCTTTTGGAGTCCCTGCATGTGTGTGTTTGAAAGAGAAGGAGAATAAGCACTGGTGAGGTGGGGGGCGGGGACCTAAGCCAAGGGCTAGAGGCTTATCCAAGATCTAGGCTCATCCCTGGATATTGCCGTTTGAAACCATGAATCAAGGACAAAAGATACAGAATAAAACCAAAATACCACTGCTGTAACCCCACAATATTGTCCATCCACTGCCAAAGATTTTGCTAATATGACTATTTAAAAAAAAAAAAAGCTGTTTACGTCTAATGTAGATCTGATTTATTCCTTAAAGGAGATACTGTGCACAAAAGCAGAGGCCTAATTTAATTTTGCTGGATGCACTAAGATGGATTGATTTTTAAATTAACACAATGCTTTAGATTTTCAGATTTAGTTCCCTTTAATTTTTGTCCTTGGCCAGTTTAAGGTCATCTTGTCAGCGACGACCTTTAAGAGAGTTTCAACAAAAAAAGGATGATGGTAATTAGATTTATTTTTGTTATCCTGTTTAACCCTCAAGAAAGAATGAGTGTGCCACACACTGGTATCCTAACACAGATTTAGCATAAAAAACAGTGAACAGTGAGTAGCCTATCTTAATTTGCCCACTTTCACTTGCCCCAGCAGAATCTCTTTATCTTTGGATCTCTCCCAAAATATTCTCACTGCCAACTTATCTCATGCAAAAGCTTGGTCAGCTGTTTTCCAGTCACATTTTTCTGCAACAACTACCTTTTTGGAGTAGGGCACTTATCTATTTTCTGTTCTTGCAAAATCACCAGGAGAATGATGGGAGGAAGGTGGAAAATGAGGTAGTTTACATGCCCCCAAAAATAGGACAACTGGGAGTAATCATTTCAGCAAATTGAGTCCAGAAAAGCAATAATCGAAAAGTCCCAGCCTAGATGTTTTACTCTGTTTCTGATTTATTTTGAGTGTTGTGAGTTTTACCATTTTTGTTTCTGTAAAAAAATATTTGCACTCTTTTTCTTGCTAATTATTGCACAAACAGTCTTGAGTTTAACATTGCTAGTGTATAAACTAGTATGATTGCAAACACATTGTCTACAGTCTTTGCTCGCCAAAGGAGAAAATGGTGCTTGGCTCGGACAGGCAACCCTATCCAGGCACTTCCATCTTCCGTATTTCGTTGACACATTCACAGATGTAAAGCAAAAATTTCAATTAAGGAGAGATCTTAGGAGTATGACCAAGTGTTTAGGTATGATCCAGAAAGATGTGCAAAAACAAATAAATCCATGAATCTTTGGCAGTTAGGCTCTGGGCGGTGTTGTCTTGCATAACTCTGACGCCAATGGTGGGTAAGAGCCAGACCATAAAGCATGACTCCTGGTGTAAAATGGGGTGGTGATCTGGGTGGCAAAACCGTCTGGGAATATAAACATCAATGAATTTAAAGGGCCCCTGCGACAGACTGGCGACCAGTCCAGGGGTGTACCCTGCCTTCGCCCATGAGTAGCCGGGTTAGGCTCCGGCAACCCCGTGACCCCGAAAGGGATAAAGCGGATTGGAAAATGAATGAATGAATGAATTTAAAGGTGACAATACAATTGTGATTGGCTGAGAAGAAACCATTTAACTATCGGTTAAGAAAGAAGGTGTAACAATGAGTGGTGTGTAGATGAAGTAACAACAGGAAGATAGAGCTTCCTTATTTGAAAGTGAGCCAAAGCTTCAAAAAGTAGACAAACTTGGATACGTGCCGGAAAACATTTCCTTGGGGGGATGCAACTACATGTGTTGATCCTAGTTCTCGTTATTGAATACCTGCTGCCATGGAATACACCGAATTATGCTGTCTACATCCAAGAACTTGAGAAAACAGCCATTGGTTGTACATTTTGTGTGCTTGTAAACAGGGCTATTTGGAGTGTAAAATATTGTTGGGCCCCTTGTAGACAGTGATACCCACTATACAAATGGAAATGAAAGTGGCTGTAACAAAAGTGGAACTGATTTGCACTTGGTTTCAATCAATCTAGTTGAAGCAAAGAGTTTTCAAAAGGTCTTTTAGAAAAAGTAAATAAACAAAGACTAACTTGTTGCTTGAAAAAAACTAGAACAATCTTCAAGAAGTTGCTTTGGTGGTAAAGTACATCATAATGTTAGCCATGAGAACAGCCTTTCAATGTATCTAAGTTATTAATGACAGAGCAAAACTTATTATTTAGTTAAAGGAGCAGTTTATACTTATTAGTATTATTTAAGCAGCGTTACATGCTTCTTACAGTTTCTCCTGTGTGAAGTCTACATGACTACGTGCAACAGATAACAGCAGGGAGGGCGAGAGGAAAGATAAGGCATTATGCTTGGTGGTTTGGGAGTACACCCTCTTCTCCTTCCTCCATCGTCCCTCTTCTTCTTTGTCTCTCTTATCTGCTCCTTCTGCGATGACCTCCACCCTGGCGCAGGGTGTTAGTTCAGGGAAAAAAATAACACGGGGCAGCAACAAGTAGGACTGATAGCTGCTGGAAACCGTCACCAATAAACTACTCTCAACAAACAACTTGTAAGAGACTGAAAAGACACATCTGACATGTTTATGTTGTAAAGACAAGCAATGAAACAATTCATGTTTTTCAGAATAAAATTATGTTTTGGATGAATCAAAATGTGTGAAAAGGTTTAATAAAATAGGATGTTATAATTGAGGAAGTGAAATGACACATTTATTTGTATTAATTTAAATTTACCTGCAGAATTTGTTTGGTTTGTGTTAAATCATTGAGACCTTTAGTAACAAAAATTGACCCAAAAAAAAGGTAGAAAATTTGCAATTCCTTTAAAAAAAAATACAGATCAGTTTGTTTTCCATATTTTTAAACAGTTTCTCTTTAAAATTAAACAAAAAGAAAACGTAAGCCTTGGCTGTAGCTTCATTTACACAAGGTTAATTACTTATTTAATTGATCATTTTTCTTGGAGATTACTAAATTAAAAAGAAGTATTTACATTAGCAACATCAAACTTTTTTTGTTGAAGGGTTCCTTTATAACTGAAGTTGGAGAAATGATTGATAAAACAAAAAGTTCAATCTAAGATATTAAAATATACAAAACCACTTATTTTTTCTATTGGATGGGATTTTTTTTCTTGTTTTTTGTAATCTGAAGTCATGTTTCAGTCAAAGTCCCCCTGTGCTGTCAGTTGTTCACACCTGGTTTCAGTTTTAATCAGCACAGCTGTTGCTTGTTGCTCATTAGTTCTCTCTGAGCATCTATATATAAACATCCAGCTTACTTTCTGTTGCTTCCTGCTCGATCTTAGCTGTATTATTTCCATACGTGGCTTTTTTTTTTTTTTTTTTCCCTTTTTGTTTCTAAATTGTAATAAGTCACTGCCAAAGTGATATTTCCTTTTTTTCCCTAATTTTAGAATTCAGTTCTTTAGTACATGTAGCCCTCTTTTTTTGTTGTTGTTTTTAGTTGTTTTTTCCTTAATAAAAAAAAAAAAACTCCATCCTGGTGTCTCCGGATCCCCTGCACTTTGAGTTCTTCTGCTGCTCCCTTTGTGTCAAAAATTCCCTTGTTTGACAATGTCAGCAGCCCATCAGAGCAGAGGACAGTTAATTTTCAGCTTTTACTAAAAGGACAATGATGATGTTATCAGTGAAGTTTCACAAGCTGCCTCCTGTCAGGATTTCCTGTCAGCGTGGTGACTTGAACACAGTTCCTCACACATAAAACCTGACTAAATACTGCTGCCCTTTTTTGGGTACTGATGATGTTCTCTGCTTCACCCAGACTTTAGCCACGAGATATCAAGGTGATCACATGATGCATATAACCCATGTGAATCAGAGACAGTCAAGAATGTGTCTGCTTGATTCGGCTGCCTGTGAGTCATTTGTAAAGGGAACTGAGCGAGGGTGTGTGCTGTTCTTTTGTTCAGACATCAAGCCTTATGTAACTCATGAAGTGACAACCTTCAGTAGATGCTAAGAAAGCGTTTGACAGAAAACAAAATATATCTTGTGTCTGCAAAACCTTTTTCCTTTATGTAGTCACAAACAGCTCTTTGGTGACAAGCGCATCTTTGACACAAAGCTTCCTCACTGTCAAAGCGTTTAATCTTTAAAGCAGGCAGTTGATTCACTTTCTGTTGGAGGTTTTTCAAGCAGACGGCAGATTTCTGAATTTAAGTGAACACAACCAAAAAGGAGATTTTTTTATTTTTCATCTGAGCACAAGTTCTTTGTTTTGTTTTTTGCCACAAAACAGCTTTACATTTAGAACCATCAATGTTTCTCAAACCCCCTTCAGCATGCAAAGGAAGCTGGGGAAATCAATAGACTTCAAGCGCTAAATTGTTTGCTAGGCATTGATTGTGTATAATCTATATCTCGGTAATTCAATCCACCTTATGAAAAACAATTATTGTCTCCCCTGCTGCAAATCCCACAGTTTCCGTCCCTCTAGCCTGAACTTGATTTACATAGAGAGAAATCTATTCATTGATGCCTCACTTGTTTGTTTCGGCAGACCTTTACAGGTGTGAGAGTTAAAAACGCGGTTTGGGAGGAGTGGTTGGGGCGATTCCTCAAAAAGAATGGGATCAATGTTTGATGGATATCACAACCACAATTCCAGCTTTCAGTGGCTAAAAAACAAACCAATAGCCTTTTAGAAACCATGAATGTATGCATGATTTAGAAAAAGTGGTTCATGACTGTAAAAATATTAAATGGCAAATGTGGCAGCACACATTTGAGAGAAGAAGTCGTAGAGTAGAGGAAGAAATTGTTAAACACAGTTTCAAAAACATTGAAAAAAAACTTTTTTTTTTTTTGCCTCTGCTGGACCGAAGTTTATTTTTGATGTATAATTGAACATTCTAACTTGGGAATCATTGGAAAATTGCTCCCTTTTAAAACCTGCCCCCAGTGGTCATTTGAGGAGTTGCAACATCCTGAAGTATGTTGTTCACCTTTCGGCATATCCCCTTTCGTCCACATCCAACTCATTCTTGACCCGTGTCAAGTCGCACGGTCATGTGTCAAAAATATGTCCACTACTTTCTTAAAGTTGCTGCGTCAGCTGCTTCATTGAAACCCCCAAGCGAGCAAAGCAAAAAACAAACAGGCCTAATGTGGAAAGTCAAGGAAGAAGAGCCTTCGACCTCAAAGTAAAAAGAAAGCTGTATTTAATAGACAAAAATAGGAGTCTTTACTTCAAATATAGGTTTATTGAGAAGGTTGTTCCCACATAGCATAATAATAATTCATAATATTCATCAGCCGGCTGTCTAATGTTACCAGGATGCTGCTAATAAAGTTGTTCAAATGGTGGATTCCTGTTTATGATTATGTTTAGACAATACCAGTTTTAGATACTATTAAAAACATTTTTTTAAATTAAACCATTACACTTTAAAAAAAATGGATGAGGCCGAAGTTGGCTCCCAATTTCTTTTTAGCTTCCAGTTTGACAGTTGGGGCTTAAGAGAAAATCTATATCACATTTTAATGGTTCCTACACAAAAGCTGGAGTACAAATAAAGTTCAAATCATTTGCAGAAATTTTACAGAAGATGATGATCAACTTTATCCTCAGAAGTTAAGCTATGGAAGAAGTGGATGACCACTTCACAGCCTCGTACAGGCCAGTCTGGGAAAATATTGTCTGACATTAAACCGGTCAGTGGCCTGAAAAAAGTTGGGGGGGCCACTAATCTATTAGAATTTTTTTTTCCCCCAGGTTTTACCTCTTCTGTTTTGGATTACCCTTACTTTTTGTTCATAGTCATTGAGTTCCTGTGGAGAAACCTCACCTGAGATTGGATATTTATTTATTGAAAAGCTGAAGCAACAGCATGATTCTGCCTAAAGAAATCAACACTGCTAAAATTATGTAAATTACAGTTTTTTTACTTGTTTCTTTGACCGGATATTTAACTTTACCATACTGTTCCATACTTTTTTGAGGTGAAATAGGCTAATTTTCTTGGCGAAAATGATGCAGTTTCAGAATAACCTCCATCTGACAGTCGATCAGTTTTAATGTTTTCACAAGCAGTATTTCTATTTATAAATTTGAACTTGTTTTTTCTAGTCCACCATTATAATGTCCTCATCCTGTTAAGAGCATTTCAGTCAAAGAGCAAAATTTTTTTTTTTTTTTTTTATACATAAAAAGAAAAACTAACTAAATATATGTTTACTTTATTACTTTCCTTGCTAGAATATAATTCATTCAGCTGCATTTACATGGACACAAGTAATCGGAATAAAAATGTGTCGTGAACATGCTATTCGGAATGCTCTGACCTGATCACACTCAGTCAATTTTCTTGCGATTGAGATGGGAGGGTTATGCCTAAAGTTGATCCGATTGTGGTGCATGTAAACAATTGGTTATGATTGTGGGTCATTACCGCACTGGCTTTTATGTCACGCATAGATGTTATGGTGCTCCAAGGACACATTTAATTTCGCATCAAATTCTACACATGAACAGGATAAGTAGTAAGGTAGTTATTTTTATGGCCACTCTGTTGGACCCTCAATGTCTGTTGGACATTGAGGGTAGTTGTGCTGAATGGCCAAAGTTTGACCAAATGTTGGCCGTTTGACATGAACCCTGACGTGAGATTCATTCATTCATTCATTTTCCAAGCTGCTTTATCCCTTTCGGGGTCACGGGGTTGCCGGAGCCTAACCTGGCTACTCATGGGCGAAGGCAGGGGACACCCCTGGACTGGTCGCCAGTCTGTCGCAGGGGCCACAATCACACACCCATGCACACTCACATTCACATTCACACCTACGGACAATTTAGAGTAACCAATTAACCTGTGAAGCATGTTTTTGGACGGTGGGAGGAAGCCGGAGTCCCCGGAGAAAACCCACGCATGCACGGGGAGAACATGCAAACTCCACACAGAAAGGTCCCCCAGCCAGGACTTGAACCGGGAACCTTCTTGCTGTGAGGCAGGAGCGCTAACCACTGCGCCACCGTGCAGCCCCTGACGTGAGATATTCTGGTTATACGTCTGCAAAGTTCCCAAGCCCACAAAATGAGTCCAAATCATTGTCCTTCCATCACCATGTTTGGCAGAAGTTGCTTTTTATGTACGTATGAACGTTTTTTATTTCACAAAATCCTGTTTTTGTTCAGATTGCTGCCACTCTTTCAGGACTTCTTTCCAAAACAAACCTGACGTGTGGAGAATCGCTACATTTATCAAACTTGTTGGTATGATTTAGCTTTAAGGTGGAACAGGAGATGGGAAACATCAAGACATATTACATGTAAAGGAACAAAGTCGTTGAGTTCAGCTGACCACTAAAATAGATCTGACAGTATATTAGGAGAGATAAATCAAAGGGCAGCAAAAGTGGGTCTCAAACCACCAACATGAATGAGGTAGAGGGAGAAAGATGGATGTGACAGTAACCATAATAAACAGCTCCAAGCAAACTGAACTTTAACTAATTCATTAATTAAAATGTTAAATATTTTCCTACTCTGCTTATTTTGGAGAGTTTGACATCACTTAATTATTGATTTAATTTTTTTTTGTGAAGTTCATAGGGGTGTACCAGTTCAGTTTAAGAACTATTCGATTCATATCATAATTTGTGGTTGGGGAAATGATTCAAGGGCCATATTGTTTGTACGATCCAATTTGATCCGATTCACCAACCTAAAACTGATCCAGGACATCTTTAGTCAAAAATTCAACCAGTGTGACTCAAAGATAAACACCTGAGTACTGAACAGTGCAGGTGAAGTTTTCCAGATTCCTTGTAGTTTTAGCAATTATTCAAGTGTAAACTAAATACTGTTGTGTTTCACATCAAAATAATAGAAACAGAACATGATTAGAACATTCTACCCCACTGTATGGTCACATGATTTTGCTAAATTCAGAGTGTTTCCACAAATTGTACTGTAATAGGGCTGCACGGTGGCACAGTGGTTAGCACTCCTGCCTCACAGCAAGAATGTTCCCGGTTCAAGTCCTGGCTGGGGGACCTTTCTGTGCAGAGTTTGCATGTTCTCCCCGTGCATGCGTGGGTTTTCTCCGGCTTCCTCCCACCGTCCAAAAACATGCTTCATTGGTTAATCGGTCACTCTAAATTGTCCCTAGGTGTGAATGTGAGTGTGCATGGGTGTGTGATTGTGGCCCCTGCGACAGACTGGCGACCAGTCAAGGGGTGTCCCCTGCTTTCGCCCATGAGTAGCCGGGTTAGGCTCCAGCAACCCCGTGACCCCGAAAGGGATAAAGCGGGATTGGAAAATGAATGAATGAATGTACTGTAATGATGGTTGATCATTTTTTTCCTGCTATCACATACATGTGTGTTGTCTGCTGTGATGGTTGTTTTTACACTATAATAAATTTAAACCTACCATGCGTCAATTCAAATAGTCCTTTCCCATTTTGATTATAATCAATGTATTTAATATTGAAATGGTTTTATAACGGTATAGGTCGATTCTGTTAACAGATTCATCAATGAATCGATTAGTCGCTACACCCCTAGAAGTTCATTATACAAAGAATATGAACAAACACAAATGCAGGGAACTATTCGTGGGGTCCGTTCAGAAACATGCTCTGCAAAAATGGGGGTGATTGTCTGTGATTTGAGTTCCCAATAAAGTAAAACCAATGTGTACCACCTGCATGTAGCAGACTAGACTAACCTGTTATTTTTTTCTCCTCAGTAATTTTGCCTTCACTGACACTTTGATATAAGACTCACCAGTATAGCCTCTCCAGACCTGAGGGTTTCAAGTGAGAATGCTCATAAATAATGTTGGTGTAGGGTGTTTATATGTTTTGGGGGAGGGTTAGAGGGCTCCAGGCATTGAGAACTAGTGCTATATTTGCATGTGTGTGACTGGGTGCTCCCGTTATGTTGCATTAAAGCGTCTAACCTCCCTTAATGTTTTCTGTCCCACGAAGTCCAGGTTGTTTCCTTGCCAGGCTTATCTTTTCCTGCCGTTCATTCTTGAGAAAAGAAGCACTCGACAGAAAGAGACATCTGCTCAGTGAGAGAATGCCCTAATTATTCATGACCATTTAACCATTCAGGATTTGCTCTGCGGCATATGTGGCGTTTCTCATAAGAGTGTGTCAGCCGCACTTGTTAATGCCTTCTTTAGTCCTGCAAATGTTTTTTTTCTTTGTGTCTTGCACCTCAAAATAATTAAAAACTCTTATTTGGTTTTACCCGATGATGTCTTTCTGTCATCGCTAAAAATAAATTGTTTCATTAGTTAAAAATATACAAAACAATGCAAATATTCTGTGCTTTAATGAGCAACAAGTTTGAATTGTGCTTTTATTTTGACACAGCCTTAAATCTGTGGCTTGGAAGTCTTTTTTTCAGGTGTATTTTTATTGTGTGCAACATAAAACCCATAAAAACAAACATCCAAACCACTCACCACTCTCTTTTTCTTTTTTTTTTTCTTGACATATATCATTCTGTCTTTGAATTTCACTCTCCCTCCCCCTCCCTTCGTCTGTTTGTCCCTATCACAACAAAACCCCGTCACAACTGTGGATGTGGCCATGTAAATCACCCCGGCCAGCATCATCTGTTCCCAGCTGTTTACTTCCAGCCAAACAAAGGAGTCTGCCTTTTTGTTGTCGCTGGGGTGGAGTGTGCGTTGGACGAGGGCTGTTATTCAACAGTGCAGACTGCCATCCATCCCCCTCACTGAAAAGGGCAATTCAACACGGGGAATCAATGGAAACGCGAGAGGACACAAGAAGGGAAGATGTCATTGTGGGGGTTGTCAGACACCAGGAAACTGGAAGCAATCCTTCTTTCCCAAAAGGAGCAGACCTGGCACAAACGAGGCACATCACAAGCAACCGTGAAAGGCAAATAAATTGTTGCGCATTCCCTCTCCTCCGCAATCAGGTGTGTCCAGGAGCTTTTCTCTGGGGAGGAAACATCCTGGTTTGTGTCTCCAGAGGAGGCTTAGCATACGCCCTTAAGAGCTGCTATGTTTCGTTTGCATCTGTAAATGAGACAGAACCTGGCTGGCCCATGTCACCTTGGCAACAGGCCATCAGCACCTCCCTCTCTGCAACATTAGGAGCCACGGCTGTCTGTCTGCTTGTCAGTCTGCACACTCCCTCGCTTCATCACTCGACTGCCGGTTTCATCACCACAGCAGCAGCCGTTGCAGTGTCTACCTGACAAGGCCCATAGGATTAAGAATGCCTCTAAATATTTTATTGGGTGTGTCAAACAGAGACAAAAACACCATGATAAAAGATAAATGCCCTAGGCTTTTGTGGGTGTACACTGATTCTGACTCAAAGCAAAAAAAAAAAAAAAAATGGCAACAGAAACATGCTGTGGTCATAATATTTGCATGGTGTGTGTTCGCCAAGTGATGAGTGGCAGGCAGCCTTGATTTTCTTTTTTCCGAGCATAATGTGCACTGCTGATCATTAAACACCTGCCAACAAGTTGCAAACCTTAAGGTCAAGGTGGGTTTGCAAACTGTGACTTCTCTCCAGGATCAGGTTTTACACAAACTACTGTATTTATTAGTATTGACACACATTTTTACTTTGCTTCGTTTTTGGACTTCTGTTGCTATTTTCCAACATCATTTTATTTGGGTTGAGGCTTTTTTGGAGACCTGTGAAACTATTGCCACGCTCTGAGTTTTGCCCTTTTCTAGTTTCCTTAAAGTTTGTTGGTGTGCTTAAAATCACTTTCATGTAGTATGACCCAGTTTCAGCCAAACTTCAGTTGTCAGGCGGTTGACAGGCGCATGCACTGCAGATACGAAGTCGGGGGAAAAAAAAAGCTGCCGCACCAATTCAAAAGAGAGAATCCAGAAATGTTTGGAAACCTCTTGTCTGGGAACACTTCCTGGTTGGTGTTTTGGCATTACAACTGTGCGTTTCCAGGTGATTTGATTCATTTAGGTCCTTAGTATACTGTGAAAGTAAACCAGACCAAATTTTGCGCAATTGATCTAAATCCACTGAACTATATTACTGTCAAAGTGCCTTGAATGTGGGGGATTGTAAAAAAGAAAAAAGCCAGTGCAATCTGTTAGTTCTTTGACTTTTCTGCTTTCTTAAGACACTTTGATCTGGCCTGCAATGTGTACTATTTCATCACAACTATTTCATCTAAACAATGGTTTTGCTTTTTGTGAGTTGACATTCATGCATTGTGTTACATGTAAGCATTTGGAGGCACGTCAGATGTTAAAGACAGGTTACACTACACTGGAACTGTGCCATTCAGACAGTACAGCAAAGCTGAAGAAAAGGATGACAACAAACAGGGTCGATAATCACACTCGTACAGATACATCTTAAAAAATCAGATCATAAAAAAGTTTTCTATTTGGTGATAAACTTGTATTTTATGCAAAGTATTTCAAGCATTTACTTTTGGTAATTTTCGATGATTAATCCTTTAACACCAGAGCTCTTTCGACTACCGCTACTCTTCTGTTCACGTAATGAATGCAATTAAAGTTTGGAAATGGAAAAAAGCTGCCTTGCGCTGACATGCAACAGTTCACTGTAAGTAGTAAAGTAATTGTACAACAAATGTAAATCAGCCGATTCTGTCACGGGGAGAAAAACAGCTTTGTGCTGGTGCAAAGCTGTTTTTCTCAAAATCAGCTAATTCACGCTGGTTGCATTAATGGTTTAAGAGTTATGGTAGTCCAAGTCAGTGTGTTATTTAGGTATCACCAGCAACAGCTCTGGTGGTAAAGGGTTATGGCTCACAGGTAATCAAAATCCCAAATGTATTCTGTCAGGAAATTGGAATATTCTGAAAAAAATCAACATTGGA
Organism: Adrianichthys oophorus; assembly: GCA_036245035.1. Classification (NCBI taxonomy): domain Eukaryota; kingdom Metazoa; phylum Chordata; class Actinopteri; order Beloniformes; family Adrianichthyidae; genus Adrianichthys; species Adrianichthys oophorus. The sequence goes on from BSAI01000207.1 coordinate 7,478,608, forward strand.
AATCCATTGGAAGAAACCATAAGGAAGAAACCATCCATCCATCTATCTATCCATCCATCCGTCTTCTCATACTTACCAGGAGCTGGTTTGTGGGGATACCAGCGCATCCTGGGTCTTCTCCAAGGCCTCCTCGTGAGATATGGTTATATGGATTACCTCCTCAGGCAGATCAGAGGCATCTCGTCCTGATGACCAAGCCACCCGGACTAGCTTCTATTGATGTGGAGTCCACTCTGAGCCCAACCATCCTGAGGAGAAAACACATTTAACTTCCTTGTATCCGGGATGTATTTATTAATTTTCCCAGCAGGATTTTGTGTCTTCCCGCACTACCCAAGGTACCAAAAGCTGCTTAAAAGGCAGTTATGCTATGCTCGATTGGCCAGCAAACTCCCCTGATCTGAACTTGATAAAAAAAAAATCTCTGCTCTGTTCACAAGAGAAAGATGAGAGACTCAACAATGCAGGTGACCTGAAGGCATCTGTCAAAGCAACCTGGGCTTCCATTACATCTACATCGGCCGATTGCCTCCATGCAACATACATTGATGCAGTAAATGATGCAGGACGAGGTCCAACTAATTATTGAATGCATCAAAGTTAGCATGGCTTTCAGAAGGTTGGCGTTTGTGCAGAAAAAAATCCTTTTTTGATTGTTTTGATATGATCATCTATTTATTTGAGATGTAAATTTCTAGGTTATCATTAGCTGGAGGCTATGACCATGAAAATCAGTTGCAGAGGAGTTTGGTTCAAGTAGCTGCTGTGTCAAAATCACATGTTGGACTGATTAGGGAGTAAATGTTCCACACTTTGATTCTGTCTTCCTCTTTTATCCACTTTTTTTTTAAGCACCCAGGAGGGCCAAAAACTGTCAATGTTTTAAGGGAAGTTTCAGTTCCAATAAAGATATTGTTAGATTCCTCACTATCTTAATCGTTGAAAAAAATAAAATGAAAATAAGTGAAGTTTTTCATCCTTTTGATCCTTTTAAAAAAGATTTAGCCACCCAATCTGCTTCAATTACCTCAGGAAATGTTTTTTTAATGCCAGGATCTTTCACTATTATTTTTACAATTTCTCCATCAGCCTTTGAATTTTCTATCTCCACATACTCCCTTTTCTGTATGCTGCGTTCATTTAGCATTGCTAACATCTACCTCCATGACTGTCCTCTGCTGTTCGTCCATCACCATGATGTCTGGTTGGCAGCCAGCACCATTTGGTTCCTGAAAGCCCAACAGGACCATAACGTTATCATTTTTCTCCATTTTTGGGGAAGCCTCTAACCTTGACTCCTTGATTTCGTGTCCATCCTCAAAACAGATGTTCTCAGACACTTTATGTTAGCCTCAACTCTGTGCAGTCAGTCAGTTATGTGTTCTGTCTAGGGTGTACCCCACCTTAACCCTACAGTAGCTGGGATAGGCCCCAGCAACCATATGACCCTGAAAGGGATACAAGGGGTTTAAGACATTTGATGAAAGGCTTTGAGGGTAACTTCTATTTACATAATTTAAATGCAAGGTAAGAATGTTTTATTTCATCTGAAGAAAAGCATGCTTCTGACAAATTATTGCTCTATTAAAATCAGAACAGCTAAGTTTCACCTTTCCCCCAGTTGCTATGAACAGAAAATTAAGTAATAACCAAAAAAGTTTTCAAAAGCAGGCTATACTTAATGCATAATGTTCATGTAATCTTGGACTTTTGATGTGAATGAATGGGAAATTCCCCTCTATTAAAACAGGCATCAGTGGTCACTGGAAGTAAGAATTAAGGAACATACCAAATGTAATTTGTTTTGTTCAACTTACAAAGCAAAGTTCCACTTGTTTTACAGGACAATGCCTTTTCTTATATAATTTAAATACAGTTGAAGGCATATCTTCAAATGATTTTCTAATGTCAAACTATAATTAACACTGGTCAGGGCCTGAATATGTCTAAAAATGACCCTGAAATCAGAGAAACATCGTCAACAAGAACAAGTTTTATTTTACCTTTTGTTTAATATTCTTTTATTTTAGTGTAGAGAGCTTACTGAAAAGTGTATATTTTGGCACAGCCTCAATATTCTCTATAGGACCTAAATTTGGAAACTTCTAAACTCCTGGCCTAGATCTTTTCTGATGTTGTAGATTCCCAGCCGTTATTGTTCGTAGGGGTTGTTTCTGTGAGGCCATGATTCATGTCTCTATGTTGTCCTTTAGTTTAGACAGTTGTATGGTTTTCTTATATTGGCCACTTCTTCTATTTCCTGCCATGCAGAAGCTTGTCCTCCCAAGATAATTCATCCATTTCCCCTTTGCTATCCCTTTATTTTTTACCTGAAGTGGTCATCAAACACCTTTTTTTAACTAACTATTTGGATCTTTTGTAGTTTCATCCTGACTGGTCTTTTTGACACTCTTAACTTGTCTGTATCCTTATTTTCACCTTGCGTAAATGATCAGATTGCTGGGATTGGGATGGAGTCCACTGTACATTGTGCAGGGCTGTGTAGTCTTGATCTAAATTTAAATATGTCTAACCAGATTATACTAGTAAGTCCAGTTTTATGTTAGTTTAATCCCCTTTGTTCTCCTTGTTTTCATCCAGCCACAATTTTTCATACTAAATGTCATCTCAATGTCATTGCTGTGTTTCCTCCTGGTGTGAGCTAGTTAGTGTTACTCTCATTCTTACATTTTGATTTCATTCAAGTAGAGGTTTTGGCAAAACTGAAATTTGGTTCCTAGACCAGGGGTCTGCAAACTTCAGCATTTAAAGAGCCATTCAGGTCAATCAGGTCAACTCACTGACCCACAACCCAATAGAAGCCACAAAGTCTTATTTCAACCTTTAGAAAAATAAAACACCCATTTGCATTTATGTTAATACAGCTATTATGATAAATATAAATGAACTATTGTTTTTTTTGCATAAATAAAACATAACCATAAAATAATATTTTTTCAAAATAAAATAATTTTAAAACCTTGCAGTTATAAGTTTTGACAGAGGTTCAAATGACTTTCTTGCAAAATAAGACACCTTGTGTCAAATAGGATCATCCAGCAAATACAGCAGTAAGTGTGACGTCAGCAGTGATTAAAAGAAAAAAAGGGTTTTTATTTTAACATTGTTGGTGCATCTCAGTCAGAAATTTGTCAATCTAACCAAAATTAAATCAGAGCTAATTAAGGGACACTTACCACATTTTTTGAACCATGAGGTGCATTAATGCTACGGTCACAAATACAACTGCCACCGCCCAATATTTTTCAAAATCATTGGATGGTCATGAATGTAGATGGTGGCCGTCGGGAGTGCAGAATGGCCCGCTTTTTATATACCGGGTCGTAGCGTGTAGTCAAAGCTGCTGCCGACTGGTGCCCTGTGGCCACCCAGCTGTCGCACAATTTTGAAATGGCGTCATCAACGCCTGTCACTGGACTGCCACCGTGTGACCCCAAAATGTGTCTGGGTGACCAGTGACCAATGTCAACTTTTAGAGAAAAATCATCCTGTCGATTAAATTTTTCTTAAAACCTCCCTAGCCGCCATGCGACTTCCGCCTCCAATTACAAATTCCGCCGCACGGCTACCTGCCAAATGTACTGGAAAACTTGCATTAAGGTCACGTTATTTTAGGACATTTCACCGTAGTCTTAAAATCCTTGAATTATTTATGTTTAATAATAGTCTTCTTTATAATCCTTAAGTATTCATTCTGGTTGTGCTTACTGACCTCAAATTGATTTTCTATGGAACACGCCATTCAAAAATCTGTCAACATGTCAGACTTTGGTCAAATATAAAGCCACACCGTTGTCAAGAGCCTGGCAGAGTGATAAGTACTGTGCTTCAATTGTTTGTGAATAAGTTGAATAAAGTTTGACTTATCTGACCGTTTTATTATGGCCCGCAGCAGCAGGGTCCTGTCTGCAAGGACCGTATTGTTTTTACATGTACGAAAAGACCCAAAAACATACAAAAAGCCTTTGACCGACCTGAAGGAACAGGCCTTTCAGCCCACAGACCTGGCAAGTGTGTAGTACAAAAAAAAGTGCACGAACACACAAAGTCCTAGGCGCAAATTTTTCTATATTGTAACTGCTTTGTTTATTATTATTATTTATTATTATTCTCCTTTCTAACGACACCTGTTTGCCTAAATTTGACCCCCGCCACATACCCGAAAACTCACCAAAATTTCCACAAACCTAGGGAAAGTTGTAAAATAATTTATTTTGAAGTGAACGACCACCCCCCCAAAACGATGACATCACGGCGAGCGATACCGCCAAAAAAATGAATGGGCCGAAATTTGTTTAAGGAGCAAAAAAACCAATTTTGAAATACGCACACGAAACCAAAACACACGCGTCGGGGGTATCCAGGAGAGCTTTTGAAATCATTATGGGGGGGCCGCACAACCCACGCCGTGGCGGCCATTTTGTAGCGAAGTGTGAGATTTGGCGATTTTCGCGTTTTTCCACAATATGGGAAAACGACACTTTGGTTCTTCCGATTTTTACGAAACTTCACACACATCACGCCAGCCGGAGTCTACAACCACCACAGAAGTTTCGTTGACCTTTGACCTTCGGAAGAGGCCGCCATCTTGAATTGTCAAAAAAAAGCATGTTCACTACAAGCTTCAAACGTAAACTCGTCCTAGGGATTTTCATCAATCGTTTTGTAACTTGACGAGCATCAATGGCCAGGAACTGTGAACAAAATGTTGGAATTAGAAGTTGTAGAATTTGAATGGCGTGCACGTGGCGAGCTTGCAACCGCTACGGTGTTAGCTAGCTCGCACATGTTTTATCGAAATGTCATGAAGCGCATATCCACGCGTCCGGTACGTCAAGCTGAACGTGGCAATATAACATTTGAAACTACAACGTTAAAATTGTGGCCAGGGTAAGCGAAAAACCGACGCAAAAAAAACGGCTGACTCAGCGAAAAAAAAAAAAAATCGGAATTTTTTTTTTTAGAATCAACGAACGAAACCAACGTAACTTTATCGGGGATATGCAAAGGAAGTTTTGAAATTATTACGTGATTGCCACACGACCAACGGTTTGGCGGCCATTTTGTTTCCAAATCGGGGATTCCGCGAATTTCAAGTACGTGAAAACGGGCCTTTTGTTGTCGCGATTTGAACGAAATTTTACACACATGCAGCTAGCGCAAGTCTACAACAACCCCAAAAGTTTCGTTGAAGTTTGACCTTGGGAAGAAGCCGCCATCTTGAATTTTCAAAAAAATCCTTTTTACTACTAGCTAAATCAAAAATTCAGCCCAAGGGTTTTTTTTTTCCGATCGTTTTCAAACTTTTAGGGCATCATTGGGAAGAAATTTGTGAAAATTTGGTACCAATTGTAAATCTGTATCTTAAACGGTGTTCGCGTAGCAAGCTCGCAAAAGTGGCGCACTCTTTATACTCGGCCATTTTTTGACGGATTCTTGTGAAAATTTAATATGTTGACCTCTGAGCAGAACTGGACACGATATAATAGGAGCGGATACGACCATATTAGGAAAGTGGGCGTGGCTAGCGCATAACCTTTGTTGCTAAGGACCTTCTAATGTTGACTTTTGCCGATTCTTCTGAAACTTACGTCTATCTGCTCGGTGTCACAGGGTGATCAAAACATAAAATGGTTGCTATGGCGATAAAACCAACAGAAAAGCCGCCATTTAAAAAAATATATATATTTTTTTCATCAATTTCACACAGAGCATAATGGGCTTTTTTTGGGTGCTGTTTCTGAGTTAAGCCAGTGCTTTAGCAACATGCTAACTTTTTCCACTATGTTGAAACTGAATAGGGTAATTTTGGGCTATTTCTGAGTTAAGCTAACATTTTAGCAATATGCTAACTTTTTTCGCTAATTTGGCTTATAATGGGGTTTTTTGGGCTAATTCTGAGTTAAGCTAACGTTTTAGCAATATGCTAAC
>BSAI01000207.1:7484569-7553972 GCA_036245035.1 Adrianichthys oophorus
AGCAATATGCTAACTTTTTTCGCTAATTTGGCTTATAATGGGGTTTTCTGGGCTAATTCTGAGTTAAGCTAACATTTTAGCAATATGCTAACTTTTTTCGCTAATTTGGCTTATAGTGGGTTTTTTTGCTTCAAGGGCGGTGGGGGGGGCTCAGAGGTGGGCGGCGTCGGTGCCTAGAGGTGGGCGGGGAGGGTACAGCGGCGCGTAGAGGTGGGCGGCGAGGGCAGCGGTGGCGTGTAGAGGCCAGGGCTAGGGCGACGGGTAGCACCTGCGGGCCATCCAACGCCACTCGCGGCTTTAATTTTGCTTGATATGCTACATACTCTGAAAAATACATGACTTTTCAAAATAAAAAAACATTTTATCAGCCTTCAACCAGTGTAAACCTTAAATATTCATGTGACCTCTTTGGGTATTTATTTATTTATTTTTTTGTAAAAGCAAAAAAAGAGTCTCGCACCTTTTGACCTTTGTTCCTGTGTAAGCTGTGCGTTTGTGTTTGCCTGGGCGACTGCTGCAATGCTAACTCCAGCACTGCAGCCGCAGGGTGTTTAACTTAATCATGTTTGGTGTGATTAGCAGCAGTGATGAATGTCTACTTTGTTTGCACTTCCTGTTCCCCCAACCCCCCACATTGGTCGCAACAAAGACTAGACCCAATAAACAAGACAATCAAAGCTCCCTGCCCCAAATGCAGTCAAGTCAGCACCAGGAGATTCACAATTACGTCCATATTTGACAACCAGTGATTTTATGAATGTTCTTTGATTTAGATACAAGGTTCAGTCCTCCAACATGACCCACTTTTTAATATATCTTGAAGGCACAGAGCCACCTCTTTGGCGGCTTTGTCTGATTTTTCATTACAGGTTACAGCACTTTTTTATGGGCGCTGTGGAGTAATTCTGAAGCAGCGCTCATTAACTCTGAAAATGTAATAAGATCATCTTGAAGAAAATGAAGAAGTAGATCCATGAGTAAGTTGTGAAAGTAAAGACACTGAAGTCAGTTTTGTGAGCCATAGGGATTAATCGTTACACTCCAAGTATGACTTATTTGATGTAATTGGTGTAGTATTTTGTGATGGAAGAAAACGCCAGTAACTGTCAGATCAGTAATCTTTGACCAAAATGTAAATATAGAAGGGTACAGTTCTGCTTTTAAAGCAGCGTCTCCACCGTTTTGTGCAAATGATAAGTTATACAATTAGAAGACGAAAAATGAAGACTTGAAAACATACATGTGAATTTTTAGCAGAGTTGCTTTGTAATTTCTGAATTTGTAAGACTATAAGGGTCTGAAATGACCAGGCAATTGCATTCCAGTTAGATTGAGGCCTTTCCATAAGACAAGTAACTCCTGAACCTCGGTCCAAAATTTTTTTTATTTTTTTAGCCAGGCTTGTGCATATTTGCTGCTGTGCTTTGGATGTTTGTCATGTTGAATGACTCACTTATACCCAAGCTGTCAGACAGATGGCTTCAAGTTTATCTCTTTAATTCTCTGACATACAGAGTAATTTATCATCAAGTTAATGACTGCAAGATGTCCTATAGCTACTAAACAAACGTAGATCATCATACGCCTTTGCATGGCCTGACAGTGGGTATGAGGTGGTTAAGTGATGTTTGGTTTTTTTAAGGTCAGCCAACTGCACTTTGGTTTCAGCTGTTTACAGGACATTTTTCCACGTGTCTTGTTTTGTTCTGATGCAATTTTCTTTAAAGTTCAGTCACAATTTTGTGTTCGTTTTAGACAAAGGAGGCTTTATCTTGACAGTCCTTCCACACAAACAGCATTTACGGTTCTGTTTGTCCGTGGGCTTTTTATTTTTTATTTCCTTGAGCTTAGAATTGACTGACACTGGAACAAAAGTCATTTTACAAAGACTGACACTGCTTTAAAAAGCTTCTGCTTTTACATATTTCTCCCACTTTAGAATATTAAAATCCGTATTGTTTGGACATTTCTATAGTCCTTTCAAATTGACGTATTGCAACAATTGCTTCTCTTCACCACTTGCTTATGGCTTTCACTCCTGCTCAGACTGATTGAAATTTGATTTAAGAAGGACCTGCATACCTGTTAATTATGGAGCAATTTGAAGATGGACAACAAGCAAATCCAGGAGGTCAGTTTTTGGATTTAATTAAAAAGTTGAACACAGAAGATTAGGCAAATGGAAACCAAAAAGGCTACTTCTCTGAATTTCTGTGTCTAGTAACTGGGATCCAATGCAAAAAGACAATTTATATATATATTAGGACTATCAACGTTAATGCATTATCCCACCTGATTAATTAAAAAAAGAATGCGTTAATATGTATTAACGCTGATTAGTTCCACTCAGCGAAGAAGAAGAATAAACACGCTTATTTTAACATATAATATTTCCAATTAACATATGAGTATACCTAAATGTGAGTGATTATAGCTCATTTCAAAATTTAATTTTGTCTTAAAAGGGCATGACATCAAAACACTTAAAAAAATCTCACCAAGACACATTCAGTTAGTTCCATTGGGGATTTGTTTTTTTACTCCTCATGCCACATACACACAGGACTTGTGTAGTGGCTTGAGCTTTGTCAGGATGAGAAGACGTGGTCACCACCAGGGGCTCTCCCAAATTGTGCAGCAATATGTCAATGAAGATTCTCATTGAATCAGATGATGCTTTAAAGTGGAGTCATGGGATCTGTACTTTTTGGCTTTTCTTGAAATGGCAAAATGTTTCAAGAGCACAAGACAAGAAGTCCAGATGCTTAACTTCAAGACTGAAAGCTCCTTCATTCTCAGTAAGAAGCCAGACATTCACCTTTACATGCAAATGAGTTTATGCAGCTTCTTCTTGAACCTAGTCGCAACTATTTTGTGGAACTGACTAGACATTTGAAACAGGTGGAGTTGCAAAAAACAGTAATATATGAAGGTGCATGCTGAACAGAAGAAAATGCAAATCTTTATTCTTCTCTTCTTCACATACAGCTTTGTTTCTCTTCAGGCAGCTTTAGCAAATACCATTCCTCTAATTGCAGCTGTGCTGTTGTTGTATTGTTGTGTTTTTCCTCTTTTGTTGTGAAAAGGCTCAGAATGGTGAGATGTGCTGCAGTATGAAAATGACCTGACCAAGAAGTCTACTGTTCTTTTTTTTACTGACCTGTGTGCAAGAAGACATTTCTCACTTCTCACTATAAACTTGTATTTGGTTCAATGAAATCAGTAAACACATGTACTGATTGTATTTTAATGCAACAAACACACAATGAGAAACTATAATTTCCTTTCGACTGTTTCCACTGTTGGCTCACTCTTTTGCAAAAGGACAAACATGTTAACTTGTACATTTATTTTCATTTGACTCTTTTTGTGCAGTAAATCAAATGGTATGTGTAAAATACGTGTAAAAACTGTCCGACTAATGTGAAGACAAACATTGAATAATACACTGTCAGTTCAGCTGAGAGACTTTTATTTGAAGTTTACTGAAGATAGACACCAACGGGCAACAGTGTGTTTTCCTCTTACACACCGCTGAGCTGCGTGGAGCAAAACAGTGAGATTAACCCAGGAGACCATCTGATCAAATAGTCAAAAAGACATTTCTTTTTTGTTCAATTCAGATTCTTGATCTAAGAGCTATGTTCATGTCACACAGCTGTTCTCCTGGGCCCTCATACATCATGACCATCTTTAGATTGTCGAGTCACTTTTCCAGCGTGTGTATGTATTCAGTGGGTTACAGACACAGATTAGAATGGCTGTTCTATGAGGTGAACAAGTTTTTGTTCTGGTGATTGTTGTCATTGATAGAAAGACAAAATATTTTTTAACTCAATTTAATTTTGCTGGATAATAAGTATTGTGGTGTAGCTTCTTTGTCAGCAGACCTGGTCTTATTGGGTGAGGAGTACCAAAAGAAGCCACACTTTCATTTGGTCGACACACTGAATGTTCAAAAAGAAACCAAAGGCTGAGATGAACCAAATATCTGGAAAACATACCAGTGTGAAAGTTGCCGATTTTGTGTTGGTACGATTTTGCTTCAGAGTAGCATTGACCAGGAGTGGAGAAAAAGGCGTGAAGAATGAAACCAGATGCTCTTCTTCGGAATATATTATTCAAAGCCTTTTTTTTTCCACAATACCACAATTGTACACAAAAAATGCAGAAAGTGATACTCACTATATCGCGGTTCACCTCTCACGGTCTCCCTGCTTTGCACATTTTATTTGTGACAATTTTGGATGCTTTTTTTTTTTTATTCCAGCAAACTGCATTCTGCCTCCTGATTGGCTGTTGACCTTGTCAATCAATCTCCTCTGTGTCATGTCTTCTGGACAGAATGCGTTCAGCTTGCCAGTTACAAAATAGTTCTTGATAAAGTTTTCGTTCTATAATGTTGGTATGCGTAAAGTGTGAAGTTAGGGATTCGTTTGTTAAATCTGACCAGGGTTCTTATGCAAGCTCAGGAGTTTTGCTCTGCTCTCAGATGAATTGGAGTTTATTTGTTCAATCTTCAAAAGAGTTAAATGGGCTTTTACACTTACCCCCAAAAAATCATACTCATGATTGGAACGCATACTTTGCAAAGATCATCTCTGAGAAAAAAAACAATCCCAGAGTCCTCTTCTCCACAATTGAATCTTTGATCAACCCCGACGTAACTACAGACACAATGCCAGCTACCGCATCATTGTGTGAGGAGTTTGTTGACCACTTCAGGAGCAAAATTGATTCCGTCAGATCCAGTATCTTAAATGAACAAAAAAGCCTTTTTATCGAAAATGATGGCTTGATCTTACCCGGGGAAGCACTGGACAGTTTTGACCTGGTTGAAGCTGCAACACTTGGTCGAGTTTTCTCCCAAGTTAACCCAACAACCTGCTTTCTAGATCCCATCCCCACATCCCTTTTTAAAACATTTTATGGGTCTTTTGAGAGTGAGATTTTAAATATAATGAATTACTCTCTTCAGACGGGTATTTTCCCTGCTGCCTTTAAAACTGCTGTTGTAAAACCACTACTTAAGAAAACTAACTTGGACCCCTCAGTTTTTAATAACTACAGACCAGTGTCTAACTTGCCATTTTTAAGCAAGGTTTTAGAAAAACTTGTTTTTATTCAACTGAATGAGTTTCTCGCACAAAACAACATTTTTGAGACAAACCAGTCTGGATTTAGAACAAACCACAGTACAGAGACAGCCCTGTTAAAGATAGGTAATGATATCAGGTGTGCCTTGGATTCAGGTCAGATCTCAGTATTAGTCCTACTAGATCTAAGTGCTGCTTTTGATACTGTTGATCACCTGATCCTGTTGAATAGACTTAAAAGTCTTGGCATATCAGGGACGGTTCTCAAGTGGTTCAAATCCTATCTGATGGAGAGATACTTTATGGTAAACATGGACACTCACTTTTCTAGGGTCCACGAAATTAAATGTGGTGTGCCTCAAGGCTCCCTACTTGGCCCCTTACTTTTTAACATCTATATGCTTCCTCTAGGGAATGTCATCAGGAGGCACAACATCAGCTTTCATAGCTATGCTGATGATACCCAGCTGTACATAGCTATGTCTCCTGATGACACAGGGCCAATAGAAGCACTTTTTAACTGTATTTTAGAGGTAAAATCATGGATGGCAAATAATTTTCTGCAGCTCAACCAGGAGAAAACTGAAATTTTAATTATTGGTCCTGAAGCTAAGAGAGAGAAACAGTTTTTGAAGTTAAAAGAACCTTCATTAGATTATTCAGAAACAGTAAGAAACCTTGGCGTTATTTTTGACTCTAAGCTAACTTTCATCCCACATATTAAACATGTGGTTAAAACGTGTTTTTATCATCTTAGAAACTTGGCTAGAGTCCGCCCACTACTCTCTCTCGCTAACATGGAGATGCTGATGCATGCTTTTATCACAAGTAGAATTGATTATTGTAATGCCCTGCTTGCCGGTCTTCCAAAAACTAACCTTAAGAATCTTCAGCTTCTCCAAAATTCTGCTGCAAGACTTCTTACCAAGACCAGGCGACAGGTCCATATCACTCCAATTTTAAAATCCCTGCATTGGCTCCCCATAAGCTTCAGGATTGATTTTAAGATACTTTTAATGGTTTTTAAATGTCTTAACGGTCTTGCGCCTTCTTATCTGTCTGACCTTTTAGTTAATAATGAACCCTCGCGGACCCTGAGATCCTCTGGCACTGGTCTTCTAACCATTCCAGCTGTAAAAACCAAAACTTACGGAGAGGCATCTTTTCAGTATTTTGGCCCTCGTTTTTGGGACGGTCTGCCAGAGGATCTAAGAGCTGCAGAGAGCATAGATGTTTTTAAGAAAAGGCTCAAGACCCACCTTTTTAACCTGGCTTTCAAATAATTTTTACTTTGTATCTTTTTACCTATTTATCTATTATCTATTTTATAATGTTTACAATAAATTATTAATTTATTTTAAATTCCTCATTATAATGTTTTATTGTTGGTTCTTTTTTTGCTTTTATCAATATGTTTACTTTTTAATGTAATTTAATTTTGTTTCCGGTGCTTCCTCAGTTGGGTTCTCTCTCTCTGGGTTGGCTGCCGTTCAGCCGCGGCGGCTCTGGATGGGGACCTGCATCGCTCCCTAGCTGTGGCGAGGCGGGTCCCTGCTTGTGTCGCTGCATTTGGTTGGCTGTGCCGCTACTCACAGAGAGAGAGGTCCCAACTATTTGCGTTTCTAAAAACAAAGTGTCATGCTCAGCCTGTTTCTCATTGCCAATCTCCATCAGTTAGGGGGTGGGAGCTCTGACAGGGGTGGGGGTTGTGTACGGATCTGGGGGAGGGGACTTTATGTTAATTTATGCTTATTTTTATATTATTATTTGCTTATTTAGTATCATTATTATTTTTGTTTTATTTATTTTTATTTTGGGTAAAGCACTTTGTGTTATGTTTTATATGAAAAGTTCTTTATAAATAAAGATTGATTGATTGATTGATAATAATACAGGTTAAAGCAAAACAACCCAGGTGTGGACCAAACAGCTCATTGTGAAAGTGCCCTCAATTAGTCACCTAATAATATTCAATGGAAAAAAGTGGGTGTTTTCTATCAGCATTGTGTTTATTAAAGGCCAATTCCAATGAAAATGGCATTTGTATGGCATTTTTCTGATGATGGAGGAGATACAAAAAGAAAATTAAGCTCAAAGTTCAATTTCTGAGTATGCCTTTCTTCAGTTCATTGTGAATCAGGAGCAGACGAAGAAATACATTTTGAAAAAGCTTGAGCTTATTTGTGACATAGAAAGTACGCTGGGCGGGTCACAAGCTCCCTGCTCAAAGCTGTCAGCAATAGGGAGGGGAAAGGGGGATGGGGTTGCTCCTCACCAAATGTCCGCCCTTAATTCCAAGGAAAATTTCTAATGAATTACTTCTGCATAAAAAGTGGCATAATCAGAATGTAAAAATCACAGGGAACACTATTACAGTAGATTGAAACGTGATAGAAGTGGGTCTTTAAGTAATGAGTTGTTTTATTATACATCTATTTTAATGCTTAACAAAACTACAACCTTTGCATTACATGAACACATAAAAACTGCAATGAAAAGTAAAGCCTTCATTAGCCTGATTACACATCTACTTAATGATACAGACATTGCAAACATTTAACAGCAAACGAGTTGGTCACCAAGACAGCAGAAAAGGGGGAGTTAAGGGGAATTCTTCTTGTTCTATTGAAATGACTCAAATACCGCTGCACAAAAATGGCTTAAATCTGTTTCTGATCTGTAAAGGTCAAAAATTCAATACAACCCATTAGCCAATTTTATAATTTTTTTTAAATCTGTTCTAGGAAAGCCTGAAGTAAATGATTTAATAAAGTTTTAATAAAGCGCCAGGGTTCAGTGTTTCATGCACTAATAAGACCCAGTGGAGCAGGGACCATCATTTAGAGGGAGAATCTTCAGTGCTGTTTGTGTACCCTGCCTTGTTTGTTTAGCAGAGCCTGAAAGAAATCTGGGATGCCAAGAAAAGAAAAATTGGAAAGTGTGCGGAAAGAAAAGAGAAGTGAAATTGTGTGTCTTTTTTAATACAGATGTGTCACAGTGACTATAAGCGCACAAAGGTGGAAAGACACAGTCTTTTTAATGCGATAGGTCGTAGACTTTATTTGGTGAGGTAATCATGCTGAAAAAGTTAAATGAGCCTCTTGCATGATTCACACTCTGAACTGTCCTTGAATTGCTGCTGAGAGTCTGGATGACAATAACAAAGTATTGTGGGCTGATAAGGAGCACTAAAGAAATGAAAGCCTGAAGGTCAGGCCCGGTTGTGCTGGGAGCTCCCAGAGCGCAGAAGATTCTGCTGACATACGCTGTCTTTGTTCTGCATAATTGGCTAAAAGACTGAGCAACTATATTTACACAGCCTCCAAAGAACATTAATTACAGAATGAGAGAGAAAAAAGTAGTGTGGCTTTACTGGTAGCTGCACATTTGAATGCTTATTAAGAGGGCTTTCTGCGATAGACTCTCTTGTATAAATTTAGGGTTTCTTTTTAGTTCATTTAAGGAGATTCAAAACACACAATTATTTAGCTGCAATTGATTTAAAAAATTGCGCGATTGGAAAAAATAAACCTTGACGCAAAAATGTCGAGCGAAATGATAAATTTTAGAATTTTGTGACATTTTCTATACAGAAATTATTTTTTCCAAGTCAATTTTTCCTTTAACTTCCTTAAAATATTATGTTTATTGAAAGGAAATGGTCTCCATCCTTGATGTTTATCCAAAGTAAATTTATATTTTATCATAGTCTCGTTTTATTAAGTTAGTTTTACTTGAAAAGTTATTTATTTCCACCATCATTTTAATTTAATTAACCTACAAAGCCACTCCAGGAGTCAAGTGGGGAACTTCATCTTCTGGAAGGCACATATTTTTCTTCAACTTAGGGAAACATATTTTTAGTTTTGAATAATACTAATTAACAGTTGATTAAATTAAATTTTTACTCCTCTACAGAGCAGTTAAAGCTAAGGCCTAAAGGTGGATGTCCAGTAGAGAAAATGGAAATAAAAGAACAAATGGTAAGAACAATCACACATCTGCAGCTGGGAACCTCAACATCTGTTAGGCAGCATCAACAAAGACACCTGCTCGCCTGACCCTGCAGCTTCTCAGCTTCAGTAATTAGAAAACACAATTCTCCGCCTCTCTAAGGCAGTTATGACTGAACAGTGTGAGAAAGGATCTAATGTAAAAACCAAAGCGACGCAACGGCCTAATATTGAGGCTCTTGTAAACATTATTTAGCCTCGTTCGCATTTAGGGTTGCGAAAGCAGAAAATTAGTGGATCTGATTCTTGTGGAAAGGATCATGTTGGCTTTCACTCCCATTCTACTTGGTCGTGACAGTGGCCCTGTTGATCTGGCAGCTGTATCCTGTGGCTTTGCCTTCTATTTGGCTTTTATTTCCGTTGCTTTGCCTCTACGTACAGTACTGACATTCTGGCTGCTTTGCCTCAAAGTGTGGAGCTGACATTTCTGTGGCTTTACCTCTAAGGACAGACTCGATGTTCTTGTTGTTTGTCACAAAAAAAGGCGTTAACAAATGCTCCCTCTCTAAACAGCCAATAACTTGTGTATTTTGACACCAGTGTGGCACTGATCCTAAAAACATACAGAAGAGGAATTCACATTTCTCTGTTTAGTTCAGTCTTCTGTGACAGGTTCAGCTTGAAAAGGTTTACTCTCTCAGCCTCCAAATCAGACATTACAGTTATCAGAAGGCGCATTAAATCAGATGCCATCATTTTAGAACATTAGGCGGTTTTGCTTTTTTTCTGAGCCAACCTTGCACCGGCAATTACATGTTTTAGTTCTAAGGTAGCTTTTAGGAGAGCAAACAAACCATGTCGACGTGATGATGTAGTTCCTTTATTCCCGCTACATCACAACAATCTGCACACTAGACTATCAAACTGAAAAACTTACAACAGAAGCAGATCATATAGATGGACTGCAAAAGGGGGGCTAGAGTATCAAACACTTATCCATGTTCGGACATCTGTCAACAATTTTTCACTTTTTCTCATCAATAAAAAACCCAAACTATATCTGTCCTATTATCTAGCTAATTTTAACTGTTATATTAGATACAAAACACAAAGATTTAGCTTGTCTCTTTTACTAAGATAAAATGTCTTGTTTTTAGAGATTTCATTTTGAATATCAATGAGAATATTTTTACTTTTTCTTCAGGCAGATTATTTTCTTATTTCATTTTGTTTTCTCTTGTTCTTTTAGATTTATTTGGCTTTTTACCAGTTAAAAACACAAAGTCCTCCTAATTTTCAAAATGAGATTAAAAGCTTGATTTAGCAGTGAAACAAAAAATTAGACGTAGAGAGAAAACATCGATGAATACTGACTTGTAGTTTTCTCGTGTTTATTCACCATTTTCTTCTTTCTTGTGAATGAAGACGAGTGTCATTTCATTTACTTTTTTTTTTGTTTAACTATCCGAACACACGTTCCACATTTTACTGCTTTGGTCAAAATTTTCAAACAACCTTTTTATTATTATTTCTTAGTGTAATGATGTGTTATTAAATAGTGGTAGAGGCCATGTGACCTGGTTTGGACTGAAGTGACCTGAAGGCAGTCTGGGAATTAACCCTTTAACACCGGAGCTTTTGCTCTAACCCTAAACTTTGACACAATGAATGTTATTCCAGAGGATTCTGAAGTGGAAAAAAGCAGCCTTTACGAATCAACCTTTGCAATCAACATGACTCAGCTGATTCTGTTGCAGAGAAAAGAGGCTTTTCATATCAAACATCAGAATCAGCCGATTCACGTTTATTGCGTAAATGCTCAAAGATTTACAGCGTGTCCAAGAGATTGTGTTATTTAGGTGTCGCCAGCGACATCTCCCGTGTTAAAAAGTTAAGGACACACTCCAAGGAAAGTCGTGTTTTTGGGTATTTTTTTAAGATATAATAATTTATAATAATTTAAAAACTGCATTTCTCAATATTTTCCTTATATAAATCCTGTTGGATCAGGATCAGATAAAAATGGCGTTTTGGAAAAAGCTCGAGTTTGTGACGTAGCAACTGACATGGGTGGACCAAAGTCTCCCTTCTCCACTAAAATTCTGATGAAGATCCATTAACGTCTTCATTTTACCTCATCTGAGCTACCATCTGGCTCAAAACTGCACGGCTGGATAGATGTGAAATTACTCGCCTCCGATTTTTTAATGCTAGCTTGTGCTTGCGAGGTGCAATGAGATAGCGGGAGAAAGTGTAAACAAAGGGCTGATGGGAAAATTAGCTCAGCTAACTTTCATGCCGATAGTCTCGTCTGCAAGCCAGATGAGCATTTCTGATTAACTTCTGCCGCACTGCAGAAAATATGTCTTAAAAAACGTCATAGACCTTTTGATTTTGGCTAAAAACTCCATAATAATAATTAAAAGATCACTGGAAAAGATTTTACAATAGAAAAAATATAATTAATGTATAGTAACATAGTAATATAGTATACTAAATATATAGTTTATATATATATATATATATATATACACACATACAAAAGGAATATATATATATATAGTAAGAGTGAGACTTCCCTGTGGCAGCCCCTAAAATGTGAAAACAGCAAAAACTTAAAAAAATATAAATACAAAAAATTATCTTCCTGGCCAGAAATGATTTAAAAAACCTTGACCTTTTCAAAAATGGGCAAACAGTGGGAACAAGGAAGCACAGTAGCTGCTGGAATGCCCCAGATGACTACAGACTTATTCAAAATTAGGTGATTTCACCTCATACAATTGTCATTGCAATAAAATGTAAACACACAAGCAAAAATGTGTTTTATTCCAGGCTTTAAAGATATGCATTATTTGCCTCAAATTGGACTTACATACACCACGTCCTCCAGAAATGTTTCAAGAATTGACATTTCAGCAATTCATATTACTTTAGAAATGTTTTTGGAGTTAAACCTACTCATCAAACATGTTTTCAACAAACCTGTACCTAAACAAATATACAGATGAAAAAGAATGTTCCTGTAATAGAAATTAAAACCATTGATTGGCCATGAGGCTTACTTCATCCCTTTCAGTAATATATTGGAATTTGAAAACAAATTTTAGAAACTGAATGTCTTTTATTTAACTAATCAGTTTGACTCTTTAAAAAAAAGTAGTGCCTCTGTCAGGAAAAAAAAGACCAACTCTGCTTACATTCAGTGCTGGGTTTGCTTGTCTGGGACCTTGTTAACCACTTCCTGTTATTGTGTGCCACAGGAAATGTACGACCACTATATATTTCAAAGGCTTGATAACACACTTTCAGTTTTGTTCTATGTGCGTGTTCAATATTCACAACAAAAAGGGTGCAGATTAACAACACAGAAAGGAAGCAGGAAAAACAGAAATAGCAGAGCTGAAAAGCAAACAGAAAAGTGACCCTCTGTCATCATAAACAGTAACTGCGGCTACTGTATTTATTATGTGCTATTATGGCCAATTTACTTAATACTCCTGTTAGTAAGAAAAAAGCAATAGCCTCATCTGTTGCCCAATGAAACAAGAAATGCACTTCAGAGCCTTTAGCTTTATTACAGTATATTTTGGTACAATTCCTATTCATTTACAGAAGATCCTTCGCAGGTTTGCTTGAAATAGGAAGTGATTAGATGAAGTGCTGTGTGAAGAAGCAGAAGTACTTGAACAAGACAGCAAGCAAAGAAGCAAAAGAGTCATCATAAGAAGCAGCAAGGGCATGATCATTGTGAATCATCAAGCTCTTTGTCAAACCAAGGAGTTGAGATAAAACTTGTCACAAAGGAGCATTTTGGTGTGATCATTTTATTTGCAATAGTAAATTACCTGTGATTTGTAAATGTGGCAAAGAAAACATGGAGGGAAGAGCCTTAGCCGCTGCAGAGAACTAAAAAAAAATCAACCAGTAAGAGATCTATGACACACTAGGACCTGAATCCCTGAGTTTATTGCTCTTCTTGTCACAGGGAAAAAATATACCTTAGCAGGTGAAGCATAATTGAGATTATTTTTAGCTTTGAGAAATTATTTCTGAAACCGAGCAGTGGGAAACATGTAATTACAGGATCAGCACATAACTGTGAACACTGGGGCACAATTGATAAATCACATTTCACACAGATTGCTGCATTTGTCTGCTGTTTATCAAATTATATTTTGCCATGCTCTCCAAGTCTGTGAGTCTGTAATGTGTGACCATTGCCGCCTATGGAGAACCCTGTGCATCTGCAATTGAATTCAAACTATTTCCCAAGGAACATGTGATTATTCCTCTTGCTTGTCTTACATCACATCTATTTTTAAAGTTTATAATCAAGCCAGTGAAAACAGGGCAAAATCTTGCTGATGCAATATTAAGGCAATAAGCTCTTTTTTAAGTTTATAATTTTGTAAAATGTTTGACTCATTTGATCACTTTAGACGAGGAACCAAAAGAGCTCAAGTTCAAGTGCTATGAAAAAGGGAAAAGGTTTTTTTGTTAAAGTAAGTACGACATCGCTAAGTGGACGATGACGTTTGAGCTTTCATAAATGTGTCTTCAATGTCTGCATGTGTACGGAACATATCCAGTATCGCTCCATGCCAAATAAATTCAGTTGAAATGATGGACAAACATAAGAGGAAAAACATTTCAGAAACCAAAATAAAATGTTTTAAAATGAAAAAATTTTTTAAAAAATGGACAAGGTAGATACTCTGGGGCATCACTGATTGATATTGACGTTTGTCCATCATTTTGATAGAAAGTTATTTGGCACAAAGCCGACACTGCCTGTGCTCTGTAAAGGGGGTGTAATACTTCATTTTAACTACGATTCGATTCATATCATAATTTCTGGTTGCTGATACATTCATAGTCGATATTGGTTCATTTTGAACGACGTGATTCACGGATCAAAAGTGGATCCGGGGCATCTTTAGTCAAAAATTCAACCAGTGTGACTTAATGATACATACCTGAGTACCGAACAGTGCAGGTGAAGTTTTCCAGATTCCAAGTGTAAAATAAATATGTCTACAAACAAACAAACAAACAAGTAAACAAAAATGAATAGCAAATTCAGTCACATTTTAGTTTTATGTTGTTTTTCTACATCAAAATGATAGAAACAGAACATCATTGGAACATTCTACCACACTGTACGATCACATCTCTTTGCTAAATTCAAAGTGCTTCCACACATTAGACTGTAATGACGGTTGATCTTTTTTTTTTTGGTGACATCACCTGTGTGATGGCACTTGGTCATTTTTATGTTATAATAAAATAAACCTGCCATAACTGAAACTAAACTGTATTTTTCTTTATTTTTCATAATTGGTTTAGTTGATTTTGAAATGATTTTATTTTGAATTTATATTTCGATTGCCTCAGACAGATTGATCTGGTTGGATCATAGGAATCCATTAATTGATCATTCGTTAAACCCCAAGCTGCGTACTTAACATTAAAGAGCATTTTAAAAAGCGCAAAAATCAAGTGTCATCCTTCAATCATGTCGGTTTCTTATTCATGATTTTTTTAACATTTCATTTTGATTTCTGGAAGCTACTTTTGTTTTCTGAAATGTTTTATTATTATTTCTTTTTTTTTCCTGTAATTGTCTTTTGGTTTCTGGAATTTTGTTTTGATTTCTAAATTGCACCGTTGTTTTTTATGATTAGTTTTTGCATTTTTAATTGCGATCTTACACATGTTTTTGCGTTAAGTGATTTTCACTTCAGGGCCACTGTAGATAGGAGGCTGAACAGGACGGAATCAGCTCTTGAAACACCATTAAAACACGAGGATCAAGTAAGATTGTGAAGGGAGAGGCCAGCTCTGCTCTTGATGTGTGTTAGAGAGCATTCTCCCATAAGCCTGTCAGCATACCGTCTGTGTGTCCACGTGTGTGTGGGGATCATCTTGGCGATGGGGGAGGGGAAGCCTTCGCTTATGCTCCAGAATTGAATGACTGGGGATTTTTACCCTGCTGACTGCTTGCTTTTTTGTGCAAAAATCCCCAAAACCTGGCATGCTCTGGGAGATAATCACCTTCACAGTACAGACAATCTCAATTAGTACTGTTTTTACACCCACGTGTCCATCTCCCAAATGTATCTGCTTAAATACTCCCATGCATATACTCTGCATCAACAATTAGAGGATGACAGAAGCTGGCTGCTCCTGCAGACGATCATGAGAAACATCAAGAGCAGACGTCTAATTATGCCGCAGCATGTCTGGATTCAGGTTTTAACGTGTTTCTCGAGTTTAACCCTTTGCCAAAAAAAAAAAAATCTGCCCCTGAATAATGTTGTTTGATTTAAACTGAAAAAGTCAGAATGCTTAGGTCGCCGTCGAGCTGGTTCAAGAGACAACTCTAGAAAATACAGATAATATCTAAACAGCAATATTTCCTGTAAAACAAAATACACAGAAAATGTGCATTTCTTTCTTGCATCAAGATCACAACTATTATTTGTTTGTTTTATCTTTACCAAAAAGCCTTTTTTCATGTTTTTTGGATTGTGTTGACTGACACAAGTCAATTTACCCTGTAAGGAAAATGGCAACTTTTCATCCAAAACTACTTCAAACCAGTTTATGCAAACCCGGTCACTTGCCATGATGTTGTAACATGCATATCGTCTTTGATAATATCACACTGCCATAATACTTTAGTACAGGGACCCATTTACAGTGATTAAAATGGAAAGAAATACCGCAACATGACAAGCATTTCAAACTAACTACACTCTGAATGTGATCTGATGAGTTCAAATGTTACAGAAAACAATAAGTTAACGTCTAACAGCCACACGATTACAGGAACAGCCATATACCTGAAAAGAATCAATGTTTTACCTGCACCAGACGATTAAAACTGCACAAAAACGTTATTCTTTTCATGCTTTTTTTGGATCCACGCCTTCGACTTCCAAGGTAAAGCTCACTTAGAATCTAAAGCTACGTACACAACGGGCATGTGTTGCACATTCAAGAACGCACTATATGCAGTTTCATTTTAAGCAAACTGTGTTCACACCGGGCAAGCAAGGAGGGAGGGGCTTCTTTTCCTTTTTTTCTGTTTAGTAGCGCACGTCCGCCACCGACAGCTGGAAAAGGCTTGGTGTGAAAATTCGAAGCGGGGTAAATCTCTTGAATCTTGCACCAGGCTTTTTCTTTCACCATTAACAGCAATGATTTTGATCCTAAATTTTAGCCTCACAATTTATAACAAACTTACATTTTTTTTTAGCTTTGCAGTTTCTGGCTCACCCTTACTTTGTAAGGTTTGCAGCAACATTGCTTGTTTGTGGAGTTTTTAGGTGTACAGCTACCTTGTTTATCCTTTTGTCCAACCTTGGTCGTGAGAAGTCTCCTCTAATACAAAATTGGGCCCACAATGCCCTTGCTGGACACTGTCTGAACTGACATCACGAGAGTGGAGTCAGAGTTGGTCTTCTCCTACAGCCACAATGTGATTGCTTATGTCTGAATTATTAAATTATAAATTTTTCTCTAATAATGATTTTATAATAATTGTATTAGTGACCTTATTCCAGTCCTAAAAGCCCAGAGGTTGATGTCTGACATACTACAGCCTCATTAGAGAAATCCAAAAATGTCAGGTTTACTTTAAGGTTTTTAAAACATTTTTGGCGCTCTACCTTTTAGAATATTCCTGGCAGAAATCAGGAAAAATACTCTGGACCAAAGTCAAAGAGCTGCTCCACTTTTACCTTAAAAGTATTACATTATCTGTTAACAATATAAATAAAGGTTAAAATATGTACATAGATTAACATGTTACATTTAAAAACTAGTCTTTTTACTGTCTAGGCTTCCCAATAGAACTGAAAATTGGCTTAGATTAAAGATGGCAATTAGCTATCTGATACTGATGGATCGTCCTTGAACATTTCTGGCTGACCAATGTCTGCTTTGTTTTTTTCCTGTGTCCTTGTGAGCAAACAAATCTGCTTATTAAAAGTCAGTGAGAAAAAGCTATTGATTGGGTCCTCTGCAAAGAAAAGGCGTGATGCTGGAGTATGCGTCTGGAAAAAAACAGACGTGCTAAGGCAGTCAAAGGGGAACAAATGCTCATTAAAATCCCACATAATGGATCTTTATCACAGTCCATAAGGAAAACCACAACTCTTCAACCTAAAGACGTTAAATTACTTTTAAAAATTGTGTATTTATTACTTTGTTTGCCAGTATCTCTTACAATGCAATTCAAAAATGCTGTGCCCCCTCTCCCAACTGTGGTTCCAGGCACAGCCTCAGGACCACATTCTGAGAAATGTTACATGACGGAAATCATTAACTAGGTCAGAGTAGATAAAGCAGCTTGAGGAAAAGCGGGTTTGGAAAAAAAACTGTTTATTTATTCAAGAAGAATCATGCAGATAAATGTTTCTACATGAAGATAAAGTACGCAACTCAAGGCAGCTTGGACTATACTTAAAATTCATTTAAAGCAGCATCTGTTGCATGAAGCTTACCCCGCCAATATCAGTCTGCAGACTCACAGCACATACACGAGTTGATAAACACAAGCAGGAAAGGACATGTCTGCTCTGAACGTGAGCATGTCCTGGCAGGTCTGTGGAAGCAGTCCTTAGGGAGGCTGTGGACTACAAGGAGCCTTGTGAGTCCTGCTTGGTGAGGGGCAGCTCCATTGTTCAGGACAGCTGGGCCTCTTGTTTCTTGCTTTTTTCTCTGGGGGCAATGAGCACCCAATATGAGGGTATTGAGTTTCCACGTCCAGCTTTGTTGCAACCCCCTAAAGCACACCCAACAGAGAGGTTTTTTTTTCTCCATGAAATCATTGACACAATTTGTTTGCGTCTTTTTTTAATATTAACCATGACAAATGACTGTTAAACCGCAGCTTTATTATAATCTGACTCCAGCCCTGAAACCCAATTTAAAAGCAGCAGCAGGACCATTTCATTTTGAGATTCAAATAATGCATCTTTTAAAATATTCTTACAATTTTTATTATTATAGCTTTGCATTGACTTTTGATTTCTGACCTGTCATATTTCTCAGAACATTAAATTTTTTTACTTCATAAGTGCAGAGACACCCTCGCAGTTTTTGTTTGTGAAACACTGTGTTGGTTTTTGTGTTTTTAAGAGGCTACATACGATTTATGAGTGGATCTGTGAGGAATGAGCGCTTTAGTTTAGTTTTTAGTTTGGCTCTTGGTTTTGGTCATGTTCTGTTTGCAGCATTCCCTCTGTCAGTCCCACCAGGTTTATGTTGTCAGTCATCCTCAGCTGTCTTGATTTTTTGTTA
The DNA here is from genome assembly GCA_036245035.1 of Adrianichthys oophorus. NCBI lineage: Eukaryota > Metazoa > Chordata > Actinopteri > Beloniformes > Adrianichthyidae > Adrianichthys > Adrianichthys oophorus. Next base: position 7,502,931 of record BSAI01000207.1, read on the forward strand.
ATGATCTTCAGTGAATTTAAGTTTTCTAGTTCTTCCTATCTGCTTTATCAACCTTTTTGGTCCTCCCTTGGTGTTGTCACGTCAAAGTTTCTTTCGTAATGTTTAAAGTGCCACTCTGATCATCTTTTTCTCTATTTTATGTGTTCCCAGTGTTCTCCTTATTATGATCATGAGGTTTTTAGTCTAAATAAAAAAAAACTGTCATTTTTAAGGGCATAATTTCTTCCTAAACTTCCTAAATTTGAAGTTCTCTCTGTTTATTCTCTCTCTCTCTCTCTCTCTCTCTCTCTCTCTCTCTCCCCTCCCCAGCTTATATCATCACAACCCCAACCTAACGTTACCGGTGCAACAAAAATGGTGAGCATTGTTGGAGTATTCAGCTGTACAGTTTTGAGCCAGATATGAGCTCGGCTGATTATATTTATATATATTTGTCTGTAAGTGGACGCATCAGAATGGAGCAAAGCCGGGAGCTCGTGGCTCCCCCAGCCAATTTTCTACGTAACAAGTAAACTCTTTTTCAAACACTGATCTTTATTTACAATGATTTGAACAAAAAAATACTCCGAAAAGCAAATTTAAGCTTAATTTTCTTTATTTCCTCCATCAGAAAAATGCCACAAGAACATGCTAAAAATATTAATCCTCACATCACCAGTTCCTGACAGGATCTAGATAAAATACATTTTTGGATCAATCTTCAAAAAGCCATGTTCTAAAAAAAAAAACTACTGTGAGGAGAAAAAAGTTAATTTGGCAACATATCTGTTGAACAACAAACACATACCCAGACTGATTAAGTAGTCTAAATTCTGTATTAACTTTTGCATTGAAACCTGCATTGGGAAGAAAATTGTTATTGTTAGCTAAATTAGCCACATATTTAAAAGTTGTTTGTCAAACAAGCACAATCGAATACTACGGGAATGAAATCGAGGATTTTTCGAGCTATAAGATAGTAGAAAAGTCATTCAAATATTTCTGCTCTTTATTTACCAATTTTCTGAGTGCTCAAGCAAGGCAAGTTCACTGATGGACATGCAAGTTTAAACATGTGAATGTAAAGTCAGTAATGTTTTATGTGATTACAAAAGGATAAATGTGCAAACAGTATGGTCTGGGACTATGAATAAAGTTCAACATATGGCATGTTCAAAAAAAAAAATTCTGAAGTTGGCAGAAATGTGTGTAGTGTAAAACAACCAAGAGGCATGTGCTGCTTCTATGAATTTCCTACATTTATTACCTAATAACTCACAGTTCTTGTTGTCACAACTTGCCTGCATCCAACCTTGTTCCTCTTTCCATTTTCCCACACTCTTCTTTTTGCCTTGCCCAAGGGAACGCTGTGGTTGGGTGAACTGAGATGCTCTCTGCAAAATGTGCTCTGTCTGTCACAGTGCAAGTGGCAGGAGAGGGAAATAGAATAAAGCTCCCAAACGGGGCCGTTAAAGGCTATTTTCATCCCTGTCTGTTTCTGTGGGCTCATGCTCCAAATATAGATCTGGCACAAGTGACGCTAATGAAACATGTCCCCGTTTTCGCTGGTTTAAATCTATTTATGTAATCCCTTCCACTTGCAGCTAAAGCAACCTGTGATATCCTCACATCTCGACCTAATTCTGCATTGTCTCTTTCTGTCATACCTGTCTGCTCAAGCCTTTGGTCCTGTGGTCATGTGCACAGGTTGCAGCATCAACGTCTTTATTATGAGGGGGAAAATGAAATTCCTTGAAAAAACATGCAGGGTGTGACATATAAATTCATGCCAGAATCCTGTCATTCCAGTTTCCAGTTCAGGAAGGGAGGCGACAAATCCCTATAGCATTTTGTATCGTCTCCACCTGTCAAGGGTGTACCACGCCTTTGCCCCTGAGGTAGCTGGGATAGGCTCCAGCATGCCTCATGGCTGCGCAGGACTAAACGGGAATTGATGATGGAGCGATGGATGGACTTTGTATCATCTGTCACATGGAGCAGGATTCTTCAGGGGTGCTTTTCACAAAAAAAATGTACAAAATTGTATGGAATAGGTTATTTCCGCATGTAGGAAAATTTGCTTTAAGAAAAAACAAAAGTCACTTACAAGCAAATATAAAAAGTCATGTTTCTTTGTAGCTGAATTTGAGTGCACGTGGCAGTATTCTCTGTCTGTGCTGAATAGAGGTACCACAGGTCAGTGGAGCAGCTGGTGACTGAGAGGAAGAACTTAACCAATCCTCCTTTGTGGATCAGCTGTCTCTGGTTGAGCTTTGTCATTCTAAATTGGGTCCTTTACAGCCAGAGCCTGGGGAGGTTTTCACATGTAAATGGGGCACTGAGACTTCCAAAGCCCTTCGATTACTCACTGAAATGCTAGAAGGGGCTGAAAATGGTTCTCTGACTTGTACCACTGGATGTGTGAGAGAGGGACCCAGGCACCTATGCAGAATGAAGTGTGCCTCACTGCCTGGAATTATGATAATGACTCAGCTTCTGTCTGGGCACCAAGCAGCCCTCACCCTAATAGAATTATTTATGGATGATGTGGGAAGTCAGTATGTGGGCAGCTACCAGAATTCAACTACAGCGAGCATGTAATGCTAAAGGCTGATGGGAGAGTGTGTAAGAAACTCCATTTACTGAGTCAGCTTTGCTCACTTATCACATTTCATTGTCTGAGGAAAAAATGAAATAAGAAAGACAGAAAAGAAAAACTCTACAGTTATTCATATTTAGTACCATAAGCACATTATTTATTAAATCTAAGCCTATTTGGATTTTTTTTTGCCAAAATCATTTCCATTTAATTAAATTTGAGTTTTAAAAGCGTTCCCAAAGTCTTTTAATTATGATTATGCCATCGTGTTGTTTTCTAGGACAGTTTCTGCAGAGCGGCAGGAGTCTGCCTGTTGGAGCAGTTTAAGCCTCCCAACACTTCCCATCATCTCTTTGTTCACACTCTCCCGCTACCTTACAGCCCCTCACAACCCCAATCTAACATTTCTGGTGCAGCAAAAATGGCGAGAAATATTGGAGCGATCCAGCCGTACAGTTTGTTGTCAGATGCCAGCTCGGACAAGGAAAATTAAGACGTCAATAGATCTATTTGTCTGCAAGTGAATGCATCAAAATGGAGCGGAGAGGGGAGCTTGTGTGCTGCAGAATGGAAAAAGCTGGTAGCTGTAACGTAAAATTGGCAATTTTATGTCTGTTCCTGATTCACATCAATTTGAATTAAAAAAAATACACAGAAAAGGCCACAAGAATGTGTAAGAACACAATTTTAATCTGATTGGGTCTTTAAATATTACATTGCATTTACAGTATGTATCAAAAGGGGATTCAAGTGCAGTAATATACCAAGAAAAAATATTCCGAGGTTTAAATGATTGCATAAGCGCTGACCTTTGTTCATGCACACATCCCGTGTTTGCTCTCTTCCTCTGAAAAATGTGAGTCTGTCTCTCTTAAATCATTGCTGGTCTTAGGTGAATAAAAATGTCGTGATTGAATTACTTTCCCAGACCTTCTATAAAACTCTGTGAAAGCAGTTTAATAGAAATGAAAAATATGTTTGCCTTGGATAATGAGCAAATTTAATAATTCTAAAAAGTTCAAAACAAGAAGATCTACAAATGGAGCTTGGGCACTCCACGGGTGATGCTTCAAAGGTGAGAATTTGTTTGTGTTGGCAAAGGTTAGGTTTGATGTAATTGTTTGACATACAATGTTTCATTTCATACATCATCAATAAAAAAAAACCCTAACGGGTTGAAAATTACACAGCCATCCAATCCTGCTAAGCAGTATCTTTGGAAAGTTGCATAGTTGCATCATGTTCAACCTGCTTACAATCATGCAGTGAGTCACTTGGATTTGTTTCATTTCAAGGAAATCCTTGCAGTTTTTAGTTTAAGTTTCATTACTTTATATGGTGCCCTATGACCTCAGTCAAACACGGTGCCTTACATCAAAAGCTCAAAACACAATTAAAAACAACAGCTAAAATGTTAAAACAATTAAAGATTTAAAAAAAACAGAAATAAATGACATAAAAACACCAGAAAAAAGCAAAGTAAAACAATAAAACAATGGAGACATGAGAGGGACGACTGACTGACTCTAAAATAAAGAAAGCTACAGTAATCCAGCCGAGATGTAATGAAAGCATGGATTACTGTCTCAAAATGACGTTTTGGTAAAAATTGTTTCACCTTCTGTTTCACCAACTGCTTCAAATGAAAGAAGCAGGATTTTACCACTGAGCTGATTTAACAGTCAAGGTTAAAATCCCTGTCCATTTTAAAACCCAGGTTTGTCACAGACTGTTTGATGACTGTGGAGCCAAGGGACCCAACTCCACTGAGGAGGGGTCACAGGAACTCCTCGGACCAAACTTTTTCACGGTGATTTGATAGTGATGCCAGCAGTCCTTTAGAATCTGGAAAAAAAAAACTGCAGTTTATCCTTTTTCCACCTACGTTCTGCTCTGCGACACTCCCTCCTTGCTGCACGGGTGCTCTCATTGAACCAGGGCTCAGGTTTGACCCTAGGTTTCGTGGTCTTGAAAGGAGCCACTGAGTATAGAACGTTCAGGCAAGAGGAGTGAAACCAAGAACAGACTTTCTCTGCAGACGAGGCAGAGGGCAGAGGTGGACAAAGGTAGCAGGGAACTGGCTGACAGTGGAAGAGTTAAAAAGAAGAAATCCCTGAGGATGAAAGTCTCTTTTGCCAGGGATCTGGCGTTCACCAGCAGGGGTTTCAGCTTGAGGATCAAGTCCTGAAGCACGAAGCAGCATCCACAGATTCCCAGGATTTACTCCACTGTGCTAGGGAGGTCTTTAACCTGCTCGACTGACCACTGCTTACCGTGCCGACATTTCCCCAAGGAAAGGAGAGCTGACGCTCCAAGCAGGTGAGTCGGGATCTCCGACAGCAAAGGTGGCAAATGTTTTTGTCCATTACGACCAAATGAAATTGCAAATCTTGCATTCAGTCGAAGATTGAAAAGGGTTTGACAGTTGTAAACCAGCAGAGACTCTGATTGTGGGATGCTAATACACGAACGCCAATAACAGAGGAACATTTGGAGTGACAGACGAGCAGCCATGTACGCCGGTGTCATCCTTTTTTTTTTTAATCTGAGATGCTATCTTTCATAAAAATAGCATCACTTTTGGCAAATAACAAACCCCTGAGAAAAATCATACGTTTCGGTCATTTTACTGAACACATACTCCAAGAAGAGTGCTTTTTTCAGCGTGGTGATTATCCTAGGAAGACTGTATGTTAATAATATGTAATGATTACATTTCTTTGATTTTAAAGTGTTTTCTGGCATAAAAGGCTCAACTGATCCATGATATCACATTTCAGTCATGCTTTTTTTAAGTTATTAAAATATTACCCTGTTTCTGTAAGTGTTGAAATTGCAACAGGCAAATGCTCTTTGACTCTTATTTGCTGCTGGGATGCTGAGGACCCCTTCACGGCACACAATCTGTGCTAAACAGTGCCGAAAACATGACAAGGGTGATTGCTCACTGTCTGACCTAAAAATGTTCCTTTGTAAAATAAATCCTGCCTTTGTGTCAGAAGAAAACAGACTGGTTTTTGACTACTCAGGTTTTCACATAAAAGAAGGAAGCATGTTTTTCTACTGTCGAATCCTGAGACATGCGAACCCCAGATGGAAAAAAACCCCACACATCTATGTTGCCAATCTGAAACTAGTCATGTTTGCAGTCTATTGGCCATTAAATACTCAACTTCAGGTCATGGACTCCTTTATCATCTGCATAGTTTCTTTGCTGTAATCCTAGTAGTCTCACAGCCTGTTTAGTTAGGTTGGGGATCATAGACTGCAATCTATTCTTGCACAACTGACGATTTAAAGTACTCTGCCATATTTAACTTACTGTTCTGAAGTCTTGGGAACGGTGCCATGGCACATCCCTGTTACCAGGCAGGTGTTTATTAGCCATTCTGGAAGAGTCCTATTAGCTGTTACGTACATAGGTGTGTGAAATTTGTTCATCGCAGTTGACCCATCCCCTGGGGGAGTGGTGAGCTGCAGACACATCTGCGTTCAGTAACCATTTGGTGGCTTATCCGTAACCGTAACCCTAACTTCAACCCTCTGATTCGTGCGGCCAAGAAAAAAACGTTATTTTGAACAATACGTGCAAATTTACCTTCTAAAAGTTGCCTGATTTATTTTATATTGTGTGTAAATGACGTGTTTGTTAAATTATGTATTTTTTTCACAAATTATGTGATCCTATAATACCATAGTAATATAAACTTGTTTTTGACCACTCCTGATGTTACACTAAATTAAGAGGCCTTTTGTGCTTTATCAATTCTCCAAAATGCACATGGCAGATGACTACCGGTAAGTAAAATGATAATTAAATCTATTGTCACAACTGTTTATCATTAGAATAAGTATAAAGCACATGCTCTTGTCGTCTCCTGCAGAGCAGTATCTAGTTTCTGTTCAGAAGCAAAGTTCTTAAATCACAGAATTGCATTATAATGATAAGTGCAAGTAAATCTGCTGCAGGAGGATGTTTTTTTACGCAGAAATTTATTTTGAAAGGAACTTGTATGCATGGCTGTCAGAGTAAAATAAATAAAAATTGTTATATAGCGTATTGAAAAATATAATGTAATATAATTTAATCATAACAGTTATGATAATTATAATTTGTTAAATATTTAAAAGCTACATGAAATAAATGGCTTAATGGGCACAAAAACATTAATAAAGTGTAGTGTCGGAAAAAGCGTAGTGAGACTTTGCAGCTTTCACTCAATTTTGTCAGTAAAACTGGACCAAATGGTTTTTTTTTGCTTTAAAATTTGCAGACCCCTGGTTTATCTGTTGCATTAATAACAGAGTTTAAAGTACACATGAAAATTCTTTATACAAAGGGTAAATGGTGATCTCCTTATCAACTCAGGGGCATATGGAAGTGGAATATTAACAATGAATCAATTTCAGACTTTAACATCCTGTCCACAAATCTTAAATGAATTGATATTTCAAAAATGATTCATACTCAATTATTGGTGGGAAATCTGAGTTTGAATTATACTGATCCAGATCTCAGCCCATCAATCCTCCCTGTGATTATTTCCAGGATAAAATGAAAAAACTCTAGGCAGGTTATTTAAAAGTCAATAAATATAAAAAGGGCCAAATAAGCCAGACTTTTGAATGGCTCTAGAAGTGAACTGATCCAAAAGATTCAGCTCCCTCCAATGAGCCAACTATCCCATCTCTTGAAAACGAGGGCATTAAGCATTAAGGCTTGCCATTGCAGGTTCTATGTCACACCGACAAGCCTTTTCCATTTTTTTCGTCTGCTCCTGATTCACCACGATTTGATAAAAGAAATACTCAGAAATGCATTTTCAAGATGAATTTTCTTTATATGCATCCTCCACCATGAGAAAAATGACAGTCACATTGAAAAACACCATTTTCATTTGAGTAGGTCTTTTAAACTGATGTAAATGAAAGCAATGTTAAACTGGATCTGATTTGCTCAGGCCCAATCCTGTCAAGAGCTTAGTAGGCAAACTCTCATCAAGGCAATAACAGCCCCATTTGCTGCTGTTTTGCCCGTCTGTGTGCCACGTGTGTACAGGCTGTAAAATGACCGACACGTCTCACTCGCTCCCCAGCCAATAGAAGCTAACCCATTTGCAGTTAAACAGCAACTGGCCGGTAAGCTGCTTTAACCACAAGAGCAAACAAACAAGGGCAACTTGGCACATTTGGACAGGCGCCAAAGGTGCAAAAATCATTCCACTAAAACAAACAGAATACTTTGTGGTCCTAATAATGAGCAGCATTACACATCTGGAGCTGGTCTGTCTCATATTTAAGGGTGAGAAAGGCAAAAGGGAGCTGCTCAGCAGCAGGAGCCCAGGGCCCACAGGAAGCGATATATTCTCAATATACTGTAGCCTGTGGCAATTGGAGACATAATTGCTGACACTCCAAGCTTGAGAGGCATCCAGCCCATGCTGCAGTGGCCAGGGAAGCCTGGAAACACTGTCTAGTGTCTGAAACATGGCATACATCATAAAAAAGGCACAAAACATGAAAAATCTGGATTCAAACATGTCCTACATATTGGATGCACAGCATATTACAGAAGTATTAGCAGCATAACAAACTAGAAATTGCAGCCTGCCAGGGTAGATGGCTCATTTCCAGGTTGCCCTACTTTCTGCTGTAGTTCTTGGTTAACTTGGTTCATTTGTCCTGAAAGGCAACTTGTCAGAGTTTTTTTTTTCTTTTTCCTTCAACTTTTTAATAAAATGAAATGATGGCTCTGCAATTGAGGACAGGGAACACTTTGGCCTGCTGCGTGTCCCTGCGCATGTTTTCCATTACCCGTATCAGGTTGCGTTCCTGAGACTCTAAAGAAGCACTGCGATAATGAGTTTAAACTGTCAACAGAACAAACAGCTTAAGATGCCTAATATGTTTGCCTGATGTAAAGGACTTAAAGTGTTTACATGTAATGGCAATAACACAGCAACCAATCTGATGGACTATTGCAGAGATGGAGGGGGAGAGAAGGCTTGGTAGTGTGTTAGGATGGGTGGGGGGGGCAGTGAACAGAACAGGAGCTAATGACCTCAGCTCCCATCTGCTGGGCACTGCGGGGCGGAGACACCTTCATACTGCCACCGCACAGTCGCCACGGCAATCTGCCGCTCCCCATCATCCTGGTGACATCTGCTTTTGGTTGACTGAAAGATGAATGCAATGCAGCACCAGCCGCATGGGCACAGAACAGACGTCACACAGACCAGTACACGCACACACCAGCACTGCAGCACAGATGGCCACAGACGTACTTTTGTAGAGATTACAATACAGACATGCTCTTCTTCTTTGAACCTATCTGTGAATCGGTCTAATGTACTCACGGCTTTGTAGTGGCAATAATCATAAGCACGCATTGCTAACCTTACAAAAGAGCTGGCACAGTTAAACACTGGCTGGCTTTAAAGAAATTATGCCGGATTTACACCTTCCCTGCATTGTTTGTGGAATCAAGCTTCTGCCTGATTTAATTCGTAGCAGCATTTTGTTTGTTTAAAGTACTGGAAAAATAAAACGTTGCACAGCATATCGATTGCAATATCCTTCTGCTGGACCAGATTCCACAGCCACAGCTGGCACAGTTATCCAATGCTTCTGCGGTAACCTTGGAAACACCCATCCTGCATACAAGTGCTGTCACAAAATGAGATCCTGATAAACAGGTGAAGAGCTGTGAATATGGTGATTAGAAACAAAGCCTCCTGATAAAAGCAACAACAATGTGATACATTTTATGCTGCTTTCACTCAAAAGAAAAGATCAGCTGCAGGGGGAAAACAGAGAGAGCAATCCAAAGAAGGAAAAAATAAAATAAAGAGATGTTCAGGTCAGTGCTTTTCAGGCTTTACATGCTTGGCTGGGTATTTGATCCACATCTGCTTTGCAGAAAAGAGAAATTGCTGTGTTAAACAAGGCAATTGAATGAAAGATGGATAAGAAGAGAGACAGAGAGCATGAGGAGCTAAATGAAGAAATCATCGTTTGTAATTGCTTTTCATAATTTCTCAAGGAGCGGGACTGAAAGGTTGTTGCAGTTATCTCATGGGACTACAAACTCCATTAAAAATGGGCAGAAAACAGATTATGCCTGAGCTCTCAAACTATTATATTGTGCTCAGATAAATAAATATTTCCCAACTGCTAAAGATTACTGCACTTAATCAGAAAGTAAAGGTGAGATTTTGTGTTGACAGAAGGTGGATATGATTTTAATTAAAATATTTTTTTTCTGAAGTGCTACTAATGATGCTAATAGAAAACTGCAAAGCATGAACCATGCCATGCTTGAGTATACAGTATGCAGAAATGCTATTGTCATTATTTCTGTAATGGCTCCCAGTCATTTAGAGCACGTTTTCCAGGTATTGCTGTTTTTCAGAGCACCTGGACTTGGTTGATTAAAAAAAATGCTTCACAGATTTTTCCCACCTGTAGTTCAAAATCTACAAGCTGTTCAGGGGAGCAGTGAAATGTCTTTTAGACAAACCTTATGAGTCTAGTTGCACAGAAACATGCAGCAACTTTATAAAATATGCAAGTGGGTGACGGGATACTTTTCAAAAAAATATGAAGGACAACTAAATTAAATGATGTTGCAGATTTTGTCCTTTTTTGGTCAGGCACACTAAAGGTACAGCCACCTGTATGGGTGGGTGCTGCAGGTTCTTGGGTAGTCTGGGCCCATTGAGGGTCATCTAAGACGCATCTAAAGAGGTTTTTTGCAGTTCCCTTGCAGCTTGTCAATAATGCAACATACAATTGTCGTGTGTGTGTGGTAAGTGTATCATGAAGTATTCTTAAGGGAAATGTAAATTGTACGCAGATAAGTACAGATGATGATGTTGTATGGCGTCATTCTGTCACACTAAAGTTAAAGTACCATTCGTTGTCATGCACCTAGGTTTGTGATATTCTGTTCTTTGCATTTGATCCATCCCCTGGGGGAGTAAAAATAAACAGCTCATTCATTGACCTCATCCTCACTTACCCATGGGTATTTATAGGTGCTAACTATGACCTGTTTGCTCAAACATTTTCGCTCTATGACATTGATATTGTGTGCAGTCCACCTGAGTGTCCCATAAAAGTTTCTTAAGTTTTTGTCAGCAGACAGCCAATTTCCACCCGAAAGGGAAGTTGTGGCTAAGCCATTACTCATTAACATTTTTATACCTGATTTAGCTTGAATGTTTACATTATTTTGACTACTGTAACTCTATGAAAATAATCGTAATTCCAGCGGATTCTGAAGCGCAGAAAAGCAGCCTTGTGCTAATGTGCAACAAAAAAGGTGAAGTGCTTATGTAATTATCGTGATTCTGTCATGGAGAAAATGGGCTTTGTGCCAATATAAAAAGCCTTGTTTCCCAGCTGATTCACATTGATCGTGTGTAAATGGATGAGGAATCACGATATGTCAAAAGATGTGTGTTATTTAGGTGTCGACTGCAATGTTTGCGGTGTTAAAGGGTTAACCTTTGCTCCCTAATGTTTTTCTTGACATCGATGCAACAGAAATTAGGCAAGAAATTTAAAAATATATGTAATTGACCACAATCTGTTTGCATAGTCACATGAAGTTGTTTACTATTTTTATCCTACCTAACTTTGTCAAACTAACAGCAAATTTTTTTAGTATCGCGAAAAAACAGCAAAGGATGCAGAGGTACATGACATTCGTGCAAAAAGTTTAAAATAGTGCCTGCAGCAATAAATCCTGACCAGTTGAGTGTTTAGACAACTTAATTATTATTTATAACTGTTGCCTTTTGTTCAAATGAGACCATAAGATAAAGTAGGACTTGAACACTGACAGACTGTAAAGTTTTTCCGCCACCTCCAGTACATGTGGGCTGTGAGTCATTGTTTAGATAGGGAGAATAAAGTGAGACGTGTGTTTGCATCGCTCTTCTTTGTTCATAAAAAACAGTGAAGTTCAGCAGTTGACTCATGGAAGAACTCGGGAGCATGTTTCTGGCTCATGCTCTGCAAAATTCAACATCACACTTTAAAAGATTGCTACCCCTCAGCCTTCTGCAGAGCTCAACGCACACAGAATCACATGGTCCTCAACACAAACACGGGCACATTGCCTCACATGCATCCACGCTGACTTACATGTGCACACACAAAAAGCCTGCTGCGCCTGTAAAATCAGCATAGTTCTCTGAAATTTCTCTAACACTTCCCACCCTGTGTTGACACACACACGAGTGCACGCATGCACACTAGTGTGAACCCACACAATTAATGTGAAATAACATCCATCTTCCACCCCGCTGCCCCTCCCCAGTTCTCCATTACAAATAGCTGAGGATTGCATTCTCTCCCTCTGGCCTTGCCTGATGTTGTTTTTACATGTCTTGTTGTGTGCAATATTCTCCCTTATGTAAGACAAAATTACCCAATGTGAGTGTTATTCTCAGTGGGGTAGACGGCACTGGTGCATTCCAAACTCAATGAGAGTTGGAAGGAGACCAAGAGAGAGGTGAGAAAAAAGATAATCTTTCTTTAATGATTATTTTTATGGCAGCCATGCTTCACTTGATGGGCCACAATGAGAAAAGGGGGTAACAGTGCAGAGAAGAAGGTAAGCTGCAAAAGTCATGAGTCAGGTCCAAACTTACAAGCACCTGCTGCGCTGCCTCAATCCCTTCGAGTCGACAGTCTTAAACAGATTATATCTCTTCAGGTTTAACCTTCATCTCAGCAGGAGAACTGAAGATTTCTCGATAAACGCTGACGATGAGGTAAGTAGGTGGCGTGTGGGGGTAAAATCTTGTTTAGCCTATAAAGCCTCACAGGAGACTGGAATCTTCTCCTGAATGTTCTGGTAAAGCAAAAGTTACGTGTGCTAAAGGGAATTTAATAGCAACAGTTTTCCCCCTTCACTTCCTGATGCTTCCTGAACCACAAACAAACGATGTATTCAGTCTTTTTATACAGTTCTTTGAAGTAGTCTCATAGCGTATGGGTTTTGAACCTTTGGTCTCTGTTCCAAGCCGGCGTTTACATCCAGGCCTGTTACTAAACAGGTCACAATCCACAAGGGCCCGGCCACATTCGTTCTGGCTGGGTCATGTTGCAGCATTCTTCAATACATGTGATCCAAAGTGATATGACCTCCAATCAAGTCATCCATTGTCCTTGCACTCCTTCATGAGGACTTCTCACAGACGAAGCAGGAGGCTGAAATACTGACAGAGACAGATCCTCTATTGATAAAGGCACCAAAATAGAACGCTTCTTTGTGCAACACTGAAGCTTCTTTGTAGGCAATGGCAGGCAGGCCCGCATGAGGTACAGGACATTAATGGAGACGGCCTCTTGACTGATGCTGGCTTATTTGGTAGCGAAATTAAAATCTCTGGAATAAGGTCATACCTTGAGGAGCCACTTAGACATGTATGGCAGCTTCACCAGAGGACTACTTTACAAAAGACCTGTTTTTTTGGTCAATAGACTAAATAAATTACAACAAAAAACAAAATGGTCATCACTCCTTTTGATCCATGCATGTACATTTTACCTTGTACAGTTGTGTTGAGGTGCCAATCTGTGTCTCTTTAAAAGATCACTTGGACAAAATAAAAGGAAAGATCTGATATTAAAAAGCTGGATACACATGTCTAATGACATGTTTATGTTTTCAAAGAGGACAAAATAAATGTGTAAATTATATCTCATGACACCTAAAAAGATCAAGAGAGTCATTTTAGTTACACATGAATCAAAGTTTTCCAATTGACATTGTTTTAAGTCTTTTATTTTTTAAATATTGAATGCATTAGTGTAAAGTGAGCAAGGAAAAATGCTTTTATGAAATGCTTTTAATGGCATAATTTCATTTCCCTTTCTAGGAAGAGGATCCTGAATTTATTAACCATAACTGCTAAGGAAAAAAAAAACAATTTAAAAACTTTCCCTCATTTGTTTTCTAAGCCCACTTAATCAATTGCATTGAGAAGAGGATCTGCAGGAACCTGTCCCACCTGCCAGCTAGAGGTCCTGATGGAGTGGTTTTAAGCCCATCTGTCCTTCATTCATCTTCTAAACTCACTTAATCCTGTTCAGGGTCACTGGGTTGCTGGAGCCTACCCAGTTGCTGTTGGGCAAAGGTGGGGGTACAAAGGTGGGTACAGTTTGCCAGTCCATCACAGGGTCCCATCAAAGAGCCACACACAAAATACCACTCAATTTAAGACTAAAACGGGGGAGATGGAACACTCAGAGAACATCAACCTTTAATGGCCCACTCCGAGCAAAATTTTCTTTTTTGGGGGTGTTTTTACCATGTTCTTGTGACATTTTCTCATAAAAGAGGATATACTGTATATAAAGAAAATTAAGCTTAAAATTGCAGTCTTTCTTTATTCAAATCGTTATGAATAAGAAGCAGACAGAAACATGCCATTGGAAAAAGGTCGTGGTTGTGATGTAGAATCTACAACATTCCATTCTGATCCATCCACTTCTAGAAAACTTGATCCATGTGTTTGTTTTCCTCATACTAGCTGGCATCTGACTCAAAACTGGATGGCTCCAATATTGCTCGCAGTGTTGTTGCAACTTTAATGATAAGGTAGGGGTGTAAGGTTTTGTAAGCTAGCAGGATAACGTGTAACCAGATGGATAATGGAAAGTGGGGCAGTTTCGTCCACAAGTCAAAGGCGAATTTCTGATCTCTGCCGCTTTGCAGAAACCTTTGACTGTACATAAAGAATTGGACTGAGTGACCCCTCCCCCTTTGCCTTCCAAATAGGAAGTACCTGCTGACTCCAAGAAGCCAAAATCCCAAAGATTTCTATTGAGAAATGAACAGCTCAGTCATTGACCAGTCATGACCAATCACTGTTGTCTGGCTCCAGCATGGTGACGTCTGTTTCACGAAAAAAATGGCGACTGAATTGGCTTCATTTTGCTAGAGCCAAAGGTAAGGCATTTTTTTTGGGTGACGTCACACCCACTCGGTCCAGTTCTCTATATAGTCAATGGTAGAAACCGTCCAAGAAAATGACCCAGGTTTTTGCTTTGGTTTTTTGGGGGCTAAAAAATGTTATAATCATCATCAAAGCACCACTGGGAACACTTTTAAATAGATCAAAAGGTGACTAAAATGCTTAGATTGGGTATTTAATGTGCAAAGACAACGTCAAAGTTCAAACCCTGACCTCTTTTCTGTGATTAAACAGTGGTTTCCACCATGTCAGCATGCCACCCACTGAAGCAGGACAATCTATGCACAAATTACTTTAGTTTTGAGAGAACAAAAAGTTTAATCTGTGGCTAACTTTTGTGGTCAACATAAATAATTGTGCTATAATTTTACTATTAAAACATGGTCAAAAGGGAGTTATTACACATTAATTGAGCTATTATTATCATCATTATCTGTCAGGCCAAATGTGCTGCATTTGCAACAAATTTTGTGAGTTAAAGCATAAATCTAACTACTTAGAGGACAGGATGTTAATATTTAACAACAGGAAAGCCTCCTGCCCACTGACAATGACAGAATCACGAGCAATGTTCCAGGAAAAAGAGACACTACTGACAAAATACAGGAAAGTTGGAAATGACGCTCAAATTACAAAAAAAAAGAAATCAAGTTGGTCTTTGATATGAACTCCCAGGCCAGTAATTAGTCTCACTCTGGCCTTGGGGAAGGTTGAATGATTATGAAATATTTCCAAGTTGTTTAGACATAAAAGCAAAATGAGTTTTGATCCTCAGGTCTTTTTGAATAAAAACATGACAGACGGAGCATTAATCAATACCTTACAATAAATGTTAGTAGATTCGGCCTTTGATACACATTCTGTTTTCAGACTAAACTGAGGAGCTGCAATGAGGATCCATTTTGATTTAACTTGGGTTAAAGCTATTCTGGAAAAACATTCAGTTCAGAGGTGTTGGAATCTACAATTACACATCTAGGAAAAAAAACATCTGATCCTTGATAATAAAAATTATTTGTTTAAGAACGTGGTTCTTGTGCATCTTAAATACATATTCTGTTCACAGCATGAACTGCATAGTGACATTTAGATTACCCTTGATGACAAGTCTGACAGCAAATCCTACCAAAAATAAGGATAAGATGTGGTCTGACGCTTTACAACCACGTGCATTAGCACTTCTGCACGACATGTCATTCTCCAGTCAGATGTTTGGCTGAGCTGAACAAACCATCCTTTTATCACTAACTAAATTTTTATTTTAACCTTTTAATGCGCTAAAGACAGCTCAGCTTACCAGACACTTGGTTATTACAGCACCCTTTACATGAAGGGAAGACATGACTCACTGCTGATATTTTGCTGGGTATAAAGTTCAAAATAGATTTGACCGTGTAGCTTGGCACCATTCATTCATTCATTCATTCATTTTCCAATCCGCTTTATCCCTTTCGGGGTCACGGGGTTGCCGGAGCCTAACCCGGCTACTAATGGGCAAAGGCAGGGTACTCCCCTGGACTGGTCGCCAGTCTGTCGCAGGGGCCACAATCACACACCCATGCACACTCACGTGCACACCTAGGGACAATTTAGAGTAACCAATTAACCTGTGAAGCATGATGAACCTTCTTGCTGTGAGGCAGGAGCGCTAACCACTGCGCCACCGTGCAGCCCTGAGTTAGCTTGGCACCATTTAGACAAATACCTCTTATCAGCCAAGGCTGGACATACTTTCTAAAATTGTCAAAGAAACATCAAGCATCCTTGCAACACACTATTTGTTTTTTGAAAGTTAATTAAATGAATTTTTAATTATTCAATACAAGAGTGTTTTGTGGTTTTCATTCTTGTTAGTGGCACCCTTTCAACTTGACCCCATTTTGAAATAAATAAATAAATAGTAGAAACCATTGAATGTGTATGAACTGGACTGAGTGACACCCCCCACCTTCCCCTTTGGTTCCAAACAGGAAGTACCTGTTGGCTCTAAGAAGCCAAAACCCAGTAGATTTAATCCAAAAATAAACTGCTAATACTCAGTCATTAAAACTGTCAGAAGAACCAGACTTGCTTTGCTTCCTTTTTTTTTTAACAAGTTCTAATGCAATTTTTTTTTTATCATGGTATTTTTTTGTACTGCAATTTTAAGTTATAAACTGGCCAATTATATGCCTCAATAAAAGGTGAATGTCAAACATTCAAAATGCTTGATTGACAGATTTTGTGTAGCACACTTGCAAGTGGGATGTGGACTTCCAACAAGCTTTCTCCTGATTGGCCAGAGTAGTTGCCAAGGAAATGATGACTCACAGACTCAGATCAATCATTGCCTCTAACATTGTTTGGCGCTGAGGTTCGTATCGTGAAAAAATTGTGATTGAATTGATTTCATGTTGTTGGAGCCAGAAGAAAGGTGTTTTCTGTGGCTGACGTTACACTCGTTTGGTCCATTTCTCATTTACAGTCAATGTTGGAAATAGATGCAATACAACAAAAGCCTCGTTTCCACTGAGCGGTACAGTACGGTCTGGTTGGGTTTTGTATGGTCAAGGCAATTCAAGTGAGTGTTTCCACTCAAAGTTGGACCATCATGGCACATGCGGGGTGAGGCTAACATCAACAACAATGAAGGTCAAACCTTCAGCTCATTTGTGTTATTTTGGCTTTTAGTACTTTGTATATACAAATCATTTATCGTGGAGAGAAGACTGCAGGCAGCAAAGAGGAATTCGGCCACTTTATTTTCTTGTAATGACCTTCCTTCAATCACCGGGTCTCAACAGTAGCCCCGCCCTAACCGGTCCATTCCAATTTTCTATGGGCCTA
Source organism: Adrianichthys oophorus (assembly GCA_036245035.1). NCBI lineage: Eukaryota > Metazoa > Chordata > Actinopteri > Beloniformes > Adrianichthyidae > Adrianichthys > Adrianichthys oophorus. The sequence goes on from BSAI01000207.1 coordinate 7,520,325, forward strand.
CATTGAGCCCTCATAAAAGCGCCCCAAAAATGGTACGGTTCCATCCCGCTTAATGGGTCCATTTTATAATGGAAACGCTCAAAATGTTTGACTGGACCAAACCGTACAAACAAAATAAAACACTGGGGGTTTTTTAGTTAAATTTTGTGTTTTGCAAAAGAGATTCAACTTGTATTTACTTTACTTTTGATTTGTTTAAATTTATACGTATATATTAATCAAAAATATATTGTCAAAATGTATTCTTATTTAATATTGACAACAATATAACTGTTAAACTTAGTTTTGTTTTTTATCTCTAAAATAAGCGTAAATAGACTTATGGTATTTTTATTAAAGTTAATAATCCATCTTTAGCTTTACAGCAACCCCGGTAATTTTTTATCAACAATTATCAGGCTTGTTTGTCTCACCTCATTGCACAGTTAAAAAAAAATAATTGTTAATAGCACACCTGACCAAAAAAGCTAACAAACTAATCTAGAAAAGTTAACAATATACCTCAAAACTTGCCTAAAAGTTTTCTTTAGAAACTTGCGGGTTCACATTTCAACTTCTTTCATCCATATAAGATCAATTATTTTACTCTTTAATTTCTTATATTTGGCTGATGGGAAATTTGGTCAGTTAACTGCCCAAGCAACTCAAGTAGCAGCCAAGATAAAAATCTAGTTTAAAGTTGTGCTTCTTGAAAGTTAGGTTGTCTAAGTTTTGAGTTATTAATCCATACTTGTGGTATTTATTGTTGAAAATGGATTTCCAACTTAATTTAAGTAATGCTACTTTGAGAAACAGTCCTGAGAACCAAGTGATGAAGCACACTAGGGATCTCAAAAGCAACACAATTGATTAAATGTTGAGTTTGCAGTCATGTTTAACTTAAGTTAACAACACTGCCGGTAGTCAGAAAATGTAATTTATTTTTAAACAATTCAAGCATCAAAAATCTTTTCAAAGGCCTAACATTTTAGCATTGTCACGTATTTCCTTTGAGAAAAAACTCTTTATTCAGCAAATAACAGTGCTGGTTAAAGGTCACTGTATGCCCTTTTTCACACATTTTGTTTACTATGAAAAATAAGCCTCAATAAATGACTGATCTGCATCTGTCTATTTAGCAGACATAGCATCTTAAAAGGGGAAAAAAGAGATTTTTAACGATTAATTTGACTTTCTCTTTCTTATTCTTCTTTAGGCAGACAGATCTTTCTTTCCTGTGGGGACATCTGTGACAGGAGGGAGGAAAAAAACCAAACCCTCATGTCTGTGTTCACGGCTGTGGCTAAGTCGCAGCTTCTAGCTGTGCTCTGGCTTTGAGACAAAAAAGAGACAGAGGGAGAAAGAGAGATTAGGAAGGGAGGCGTGATGAGTAAGTGGAAAGGTGGATAAAAAAAAAAGTGACTTTCACACGTTTGTCTCTTTGGAATTAAAATGTTGACTACAGACTTTTCAGACTGTGAAAGTGAAATAAAGTAACTGTGTAATCTTTGACCGTTTCATAACTCTGGGCATGAAGGTGTAAAAACAAAGTCCTTGCAGAGTCTGTTTTCATACAGCATCAAGTCCATATCACCAGACCAATTCCTGTTCACATGCCAAGCGTGCAGTGGAGTGGAACATACAGGGGCAGTGGATGGAGCAGCTGAAAATATTTGCTTAAAGCTCATTCATTAATAAAACTGAAAAAGAAAAATGAAACCTGTGTCAGACTTTAGGACTCTATTTAAACTTAGGCTTAAGTTGCTGTTTGTGTTCCAGTTATTTTGATCTGCATTATTTTCCTACTTTGCTCTCTTGTTTGATCATTCCTATTTGGGTTGGTGATCATCACAGCTGCTTCCTGTATGTTGATGGTCTCTCGTGAGTATTTTAAGAGTAAGGTTTCAGCTGCTGGATCTGCTTGCCACATTTTGTTTTCTGTGTTTCAGTTCATTTGTGTGTCCATTTTGTAAAGATTTATTTGTTTAGTATGTATTCACAAAGTAATAAGTTCCTTTATTTTTTGTTGTGTTAGGAATCATTTAAAGTCCCACTCCAACTATATATTTTTTTTATTGTAAAATGTTTCCCAGTGATCTTTGTGCCATTTTTAGCCAAAGATAAAAAGCCTGTGTCATTTTTTTTTGCACATGGGCAGTAGCTCATTAGATAAAATAAAGAGTCACATATCTAAAATTGTCACATTAAGATCACAAGTATGTTGGATTGTATGAAACATGTTGGACAGATGGCTGCTTCAGCTCAAATGCGTTTTGAAGGATTTCCATGTTTTCCCATAAACTATGCGCAAGACAAGATGCAGTTTGTTAATTTTATAACATAATCTGATGGATGGGCTGCACGGTGGCGCAGTGGTTAGCGCTCCTGCCTCACAGCAAGAAGGTTCCCGGTTCAAGTCCTGGCTGGGGGACCTTTCTGTGTGGAGTTTGCATGTTCTCCCCGTGCATGCGTGGGTTTTCTCCGGCGACGGGACTCCGGCTTCCTCCCACCGTCCAAAAACATGCTTCGCAGGTTAATTGGTTACTCTAAATTGTCCGTAGATGTAGATGTGAATGTGAGTGTGCATGGTGTGATTGTGGCCCCTGCGACAAACTAGCGACCAGTCCAGGGGTGTACCCTGCCTTCGCCCATGAGTAACCGGGTTAGGCTCCGGCAACCCCGAAAAGGATAAAGCGGATTGGAAAATGAATGAATGAATCTGATGGATTTAGCTGATCAAATTTCAACGTAGCCCACTGCACGTGTGCACGTCTTAACCTTAAATGTGACTGCAGCAGTTCACTGTTGAGACTAAGACTTTGACGTAAATCAAACTTTGTCAGATTGGTGTACAGACAAGGCTGACATTTTGTACCAGCCCCCCCCCCAATTTGATGGCCCACAAAAATCCACAATTATCCAAGGTAATAAAAATTGCAGCCAAAGAAATGCACAAAAACAGCAAAGAAGAAAGAAAAAGAAGAAAGAAAAACACACAAAAAAACAGTCAAAAAATAAATACATGAACAAACAAACAAAAAAAACAAAAAATGAATAAAATAAAAGACAAAAAAAGCCAAGTTCCATGAATGGGGTTTGGGTCGCCTTGGCACCAGCCTTCAACTGCCACCCAAACCACATTGAGCTCTCATTCAGAGATTCAAAGATTTATTTATTGTCATTGTATTCCTACAACGAAATTTTCATACTGGTGGTGAGCCCACTGGAGAGTGATCCCACGTCGTTCCTTTGGACTGGACCCAACCAAGGTCATTGGGTGGAGCCCCAAGTCACCAGGTGCTTGCTTGGTGACCCTGGGTGCCTCCCAACAACCCTGGTCGCCAATACGGGCGATGTAGCAGAATCTTTGTTCGTACTTCTCATAAAGGGGGTTCAAACCCACTCTTTGTCGTTGTCTTCCAGGACCTGTCTGCCATGGGAGACTCTACCAAGGGCAAAAGCCCCAGACAGCTTAGCTCCTGTGATCATTCAATGTCTCTAACTCCTCCACCATGTTAAAGTGGTTGTTCATGGAGGAGCCAGTTCAAGTGGCTCTGGCATCTGGTCCAGATTCTACCTGGACGCCTGGGAGGTGTTTAGGGCATGTCCCATTGGGCGAAGGCCCCAGGAAGACCTAGGACACACTGGAGAGACTATATCTGTCGGCTGGCTTGGGAACGCCTCGGGGTCCACTCAGAGGAGCTGGAGGAAGTGGCAAAGGAGAGGGAAGTCTGGGCATCTTTGCTTAAATTGCTGCCCTCACGACCCGGTCCCACATGAGCGGAATGAGATGGATGGATGCAAAATACAAAAAATAAATGTAAGGATGGATGGACAGACAGATGAACAAATAGACAGACATAAAAAGGAAAAAGACACAATGAATGCAGTCTAAACAGGACACAAACCAGTGTCCAGCTTGTGCTTGTCCCAATCCTGGAAAATGCAGATAGTAGTGTCACGAAAGATATTCAAGATTACATTTAAAAGACATAGATATATGGACAGATGAACTGATAAAATTATGACATGGCTTTCTATGTACTTTAGGGGCTCGGAGGGATATGACACCCATAACACACACACACACACACACACACACACACACACCCCAAGTGGGGCGAGCTAAACCTGGGCCGTGTACAGAAAAGAAATGGGATGCCCATTAAGGCACGACACCAGCAAATTAGTTTACCAGTATATTGATGGAAGGTTGTTGTTGTTGATTGAAAGACTAAAATGGAAGTCACGAAGAGCTAACTGAGCATCATTGTGTTTCTCATACTTTTCAAACTTGAAAAAGCTAAAGGTGACTTTTGCAGACAATGGAACAGCAAACCAGTTCAGAGACGGCTGCATTAGGAGTGTGCTGCGGTCCTAAAACTCTCTGTTCATGTTTCTGTTTCACAGTATTTCCCTACTTCTCATCTGGCCCTCGCCGTTTTTTGGCCCACTTTACCTAATAAAGTTTGTACCTTTTATTCACTAGTACTCTTTACTAAATTAGACTTGCACTAAGAAAGGGGGAGAACTTTCAGTACTGACGCCTCAAACTACGCCCCTTCGCTGACATGTTTTCTCAATAACTTGCGGCTTAGTGGAGGGATGGGTAGATGCTACACTCCCACAAAGGTGCATGAGCACACATAAACACGTGTATGCACGTTGCTAAAACAGAGTATTAAACAGGTTTAGGACAACGACAGCAAACTCAGTGTGGGTTTCCCCTGAGGCTTATGAGCTGAGTTTCTTAGAGATTATTGTTCCCCTCTGGCCTCGTGTTTACAACTGAGCTTGACCTTGTTGTCACATGTTTGTCATTGCTATTTATATGCCTTTGTGTGTCAATGCAGTTGTGTCAAAGCATGGGGCTGGATATTTCACAGTAACTTGGATCTTTTCGGGAAAAAAAAAGAAAAAGTTACAAAGCCACGATAGGACATTGTTGCTGAGTAACTAACACTCTTCCGTGACAACTCATTGACTTATGTTTTGGGGTTGTGACATCTCTGCGTATAACAAAGTTCATGCAAAGTTGTGAACTTATCTTAAATCAGAGACAGTTAACTGGGTGTGTAGATCTTCAGTTAGATGCATCTCTAACAGGAAGGAACATGAAACAATGGGTAAATGTTCATTTTAAGCAATGAAATGCTTGAAAAAACACTACTTTGAATTATTATTCTTATGTACATTTTTAGGTATAGCCTCAAAAACAATCGTGGCTTGATTATTCATTTTTGAAATGTGTTGCTTTTTCAAAGTTTATTAAGTTTTTTATTTGATTGGAACCAAAAAAAAGAGCATTTTATAGTTTTAGTCAATAAAGAAGCAGTCAAGTATTAGTATCAGATGTACTAGTTCCTCTTTGTTATCACAGGTCTTTATAGTTTAATCAAAAAGTCCTTTCTATCCCCACTAGGTTGAAGTTTGTAAGTGTCTTTGGTCTGCTGCAGTGCAGCACCTACCATCATTATCCATTCTTCCCACATTCCTAACCCTTTCCTGCCACAGCCACTGTTTATCCAACCCACCAAGCACATGAGCAGCCATAATGATACTAATTGCTCAAGAGCTCCTTTCTCCTCTGAGTGTCTGGTTGTGTATTGTGCTGTGGCTTGACAGCCATCTGCGATCTCTTCTTAAATTGATCTGCGCACTTCAAAGCTACAAGGGGACAGGAAAATGCACACTCCTATTCATAAATGATTTATACAGGATGGGGGGATGTTTGAGCCAAGATGTAGACCTTTTAGCCCCATGGAGATCTGGGAGAGTAAAGCAGCCATCTGATATATGACTCTGGTGCTATCTCGCTTCCCAGGGTGGAGTCAAAGAAAACACAACCAGCCCAAACTCATGTTTGACTGTGGCAGAATGATTCAGGCTCATTTCAGGTTAGGGTTCATTTATGTGACTCTAATGAGGATATCTGGCTGCTCTGGTTTAAATCAGTTCATGTTATTAGCATAAATTCATGAAAAAACAATGTATTTCTGGATGCGTCATACATTTCAGGAACAAAAATCACACCTCACTTTTAGCTCTTTCTTTTATTATATTCAATTATTATTCACAAACTTAGAAATATAGATATATTTTTATTGAAGGATCCCAAAAATGTTTTTTTTTTATGTACGTCAAAGAGATGTTATTTTGAAAATGAGTTGAATTAATTATCCTGGAATTGTTGGTTTTTTACTGTAATTCTTGCCTTCTCTACTTATTTTAAACTTATTTTTATGTGAACAGCTTTGAAAGAGAGTTTGCATATTACTTAAAAAAAAAAACAACTTCAACTCGTGATTTCAATTTCTTGGAAAAGGGACATTTTGTAGTTGTGTGTAATTGGTACAAACAAGTGTCTCTGCAGACAATCATTAACACAATTGAACTGTTACAGTTGACTCTGGCCCTTTTCTTAGACTGCACCACATTGCAAAACATGGCATTGCAGGTTGTCTTTGTCTGCATCAAAAAAAGAGATACTTGCTGCGTACTCAACAAATGCACTGCCATCCCCAGATGGGTTTTGTAAGCATTTAAAATGGTGGAATTACCTTTGAATAGCCCTGGATGTTGCGTTAAGATTGCAGAGAAATGAAGGAGGTTAATGTGTGTCTGTGCTCACTTGTCAGATGTAATTGAAGGGAACAGTTTATGAAAATGAGGTGGCAGGGATGAAGCCTTTAATTAGACCAAGATCATGGACAGAAATGAATAGAAAGCATTACTTTCTGGGCCCACAGGAAAAAGTGGAGCAGCACAAAAGTGAATTCAAAATGAACGACTTTATTATTTTTAGACATTGGTGCAGCATAAATGCGTGGGGGTGTGTGAACTGTACTTTAAACACTTTATCTTGAGAGTATTCTTTGCACATAATGGTAAAAGCTCATGCAGAGAAAGAGAATGCACTATATTTAGAACGTGCGTGCCATCTAGTGGCATAAATGTGTATTTTCATAACTCTGACCCAATGCAGTCAGCAAATGTTATTATAATACTCAAATATATGTTTATATAAACAACATTTACTGATTACTATACGTGAGCTTTTATTTACATAAATAAGACTGACCGTGTGCACGATTACTACAAATTCCACATTTATTGATAAAACATATAATAACTCAAAGTGAAATACTTGTGCTAAAGCTTTGTACTGTTCAAATTTAAGGAGAACGCGTTTGAATTGTCCTTGCGTTTTGTCATCCGTACAACGGTAAATTATGTCCTAAGCTTTGACTTGCAGGCAAACTTCCCTTCAGCCCAGACACCTCTGCGGCTGGCAGTGTTTTTGTGCCTGAGAAGGCAAGCTCAGGGACATGATGTGACGAACTTTAACGGAAGAGGGAAGAAAAGCCTACATCTATGGATAAGTGGATCAGCCGCTCACACGTGTTTGTATTGATGAAGCTACTTGGAGAATAATGCTTTAAGAAAAAACAAAGACAACCTTCGTAAGACTAAAAAGGTACACATACACGTTTGTTTATTGGAAGTTTACGGATCGACAGATTTAGTTAATGGTTGTAAGTGGTGCATATATACACTAACTAGCTAGTACTTCACAGTCCACGGTTGTTTAACTAGCAAAGAAGCAGCAGTTTTAAACATAATTTAAAGAATCATTCTTAGTTTTTGTCCTTCTTACATTAGACTTGAGGGAAAAGTCACGTAAACTCATGTGACCGCAATAACTTGGTCAAACGAATACTTTAGAAATCTCTTATCAACTCGGATAAATTGTTAACTATGATAAGAAAAGAGCCGGAATAACAGGTTTGTCCGAGTGCAGGTTAAACCCATCGACTAGTCGTGAACTCACGCCTTTGCACTTCCTGTCCTGTGGATGCCAAGCTTTCACTTTCCAAGTGAACCAAACAAACTGGTCTCGGTTACTATAGCAACGGGGGTTATGTTACTTGCATACATCCGGGAATTTTACACACTACTCTATCTCCAAGATTAACCGGTTTTTAAAATTAAATAAAATATTGAAATATTGCATTGCTTTAATATATTAAAATTAATAAACCTGTGAGTTTTTTTTATTATATCTGAGTCCTGGCTTCTTTCTGTTTGTAGTACTCACTATAGTACCCACTATGAAGTACATTCTTGTGACTGGTGGAGTCATATCGGGGATTGGTAAGGGCATCATTGCCAGCAGTGTGGGAACAATCTTGAAGTCCTGTGGCCTTCATGTCACAGCCATCAAAATCGACCCGTACATCAACATCGATGCAGGAACGTTCTCCCCTTATGAACACGGTGAGGAAGAGCAGCTACATTTAGGAATGTTTTCACACTGTTACACATTTAAATCATTTTGTAAGCTAACCACAGACAAGACACCCAGATCCTTGAAATGGATGAGTGTAATAGCTTTGCTTTTCAGGTGAAGTGTTTGTTCTTGATGATGGTGGGGAGGTGGACCTAGATTTAGGAAATTATGAGCGTTTCCTGGATATCTGCCTCATCAAGGATAACAACCTCACCACAGGGAAGATCTACCAGTCAGTCATTGACAAAGAAAGAAGAGGGGTTTATCTGGGAAAAACTGTACAAGGTTAGTTGTTGGCTGGGTTTTTGTTAACGAGGGATGTACCGATTAATCAACATAATCGATGAATCAATGTGTCTGAGGCAAGTTGTTAATCGAATTGATTCAGCCTATGCCATCATAGTGTCAAAATGAAATAAATCCATTATAATTGAAATAGGAAAATACCATTTGGATTGAAGCACAGTAGGTTTATTTTACTGAAACTTAAAAACCACCAGATTTCATCACACGTGTGATGGCAGAAAAAAAATGTTCAAGCTATCATTACAGTCCAGTGTGTGGAAACACTACATTTTGCAAAGGCGTGACCAGACAATGTGGTAGAATGTTCCACTACTGTGATGTGGTTGAACTTTATGAAACAAAAATGTGAATGGATTTGCCGTTATTTCTTGTTTACTTGTTAGTACAAACATGTATTTTACACTGAATCTGGAAAACCTCACCTGCGCTGTTTGGTACCCAGGTATTTATCTCTGAGTCACACTGGTTGAACTTTTGGCTGAAGATGTCCTGGATCAATTTTAGGTCAAAGTATCAGATTGTTCAAAATGCATCAATATCAACTATGAATCCTATGAGCAACCATGAAATGAATCAAATCCTTGTTCAAATGAATCTCTGCATCCCTAATATTAACCATCCATAGGACTGTGAGGAGAGACACATCTCCATCATGTCACAAAAAAGGAATATCAGTGTTACTTAACTTATCACTGCAAGTACAGTATTGTCAGACATGTTTTATGATTTTTTAAAAAAAAATCTTGACTCTTTTTGTTCTTAGTGGTACCCCACATTACGGATGCTATCCAGGATTGGGTTATGAAGCAAGCAAAGATTTCAGTAGATGAGGATGGTGTGGAGCCCCAAGTGTGTGTTATGGAGGTAAGACGTTCCCACCATTTTTTTTTCTCTTTAATTATTTGGCTGTAGCTTGTTTATTTTGCTGAGGCATATAGATAAATAAACTTTCTCAAATAAAATGTCTATTAAAAAATATTTTTTGCCTAAAGCATATAGAATATTTGCAGCATTCAGCACCATAAGTTACTGAACAAGAACAAATGGGTGCCTCACTGAGGCAGGGACATAAAATGAGAGAAAATAAAATAACATTGAGAGCTGTATACATAGATTTTTATACAGTAGGAGAAGCTGTAAACTACTTCCTTCAGGCTTGTTTCCTGCCACAGTGAAGAAACAAACGCACTGGATTTAGTCGTTAAAAAATAGTAAATCTTTGTTATATATAAATATCTACTGTTCTTTTGTATGCTCTGTTTGAATGTTTTGTCTTAAAAACTGCAGTGAAAAGCATCAGGTCCCCATAAAGCTTGTTAAATTATGACAGCCTCTGGCAGTTCTCTGTATACAGTATACTTCAAACCAGCTATGACGGCTTTATGGCCCCAGTGCTCTTTCTAAGAGCCACAATCTGTAAGATGTGTGTTCTTTGAGACAATCCTGGGCCGAGCTGCTGTTTTTGTTTTGACAGCTGGGAGGAACAGTCGGGGACATCGAGAGCATGCCTTTCATTGAGGCCTTCAGGCAGTTCCAGTTCAAGGTGAAGAGGGAAAACTTCTGCAACATTCATGTCAGCTTGATACCACAGGTATGGCTTTTCTCACTTCCCAACGATGGCCCTACTGCTTATCGCTGTGTTATTTTTCACACGCTTTACTGTTTCTGGAAACTTAGAAAGCACCTGAAATTGAGGATTTTTATTTTTTTTTTACACAAGTGCATGTTGTGTTTTTGAAGCCCAATACTACAGGGGAGCATAAAACCAAACCCACCCAGAACAGCGTTCGGGAGCTGAGGGGTCTAGGCTTGTCTCCAGATTTGGTGAGTCAGATGACAGTTGGATGTTGCTTTGGGATATCACCTCTATAGTTATCTGCCCACAGGATCACAACACAATCATTTGGGTTCACAACAGACTTGGAGCTTACATGGCTGCTGGAAAACTTCCTGTCCTTTGTATTGTGTTTTGTCTGCTTATATTTTTCAGTAGGAATCTTTGTTGCTCGGCTTTTAACTCATTAGCATTGAAAAGTACATGATCAGAAACAAAGATTTGTTGAAGACCCAATCTGATACTTTAGAAATTTCCCTCTGAGTTGTGGGTGGGACCGTTGGCATGGAACAGCTCTGCACCCCACCCGCCCCCCTTCCCATCGCCCATAACTGAACTATCTTGTTACACGCTGTCCCCTAGCTTGCTCCTCATATCCCCAGCCTAACATTACCATTGAAACAAAGATGATGAGCAATATTGGAGCTATCCAGTCGTACAGTTTTGAGCCAGATGTCAGCTCAGACGAGGAAAACGAACGTAACCCTGGATCTATTTGTCTACAATTGGATGCATCCCAATGGCGCAAAGCAGCGAGCTTGTGGCCCGCCCAGCAAATTTTCTTTGTGATAAATATGTTTTTTTTAACTGCAATTTTTTGTTTGCTCCTGATTCCCAACAATTTGAATAAAGAAATCCTCAGAACTTTTTCTATTTTAAGCTTAATATTCTTTCTATATGTCTTCCATCATCAGAAAAATGACACAAGAACACATGAAAAACACAATTTTCTTTAGTCTTTAGAGGTCTTTGGTGAAGGTTTCAGAAATTAAACTCCTACAGAAAGAAACAATGACTACTGCTGCTCCTGATGTTGCAGGAAGTTTAGACAGCACAATGCCAGAAGGTGGATTATAAACTGCAGTGACATTAATTTAATCTTATTAAATAAATCCAATCAACTTTAAGATAGATTAAACAAAAATCAAAGGATGAAAATAAACTAATTAAAAAAAAGCATTCTGTCCTTTCAAATAACAATAACAAAAAGGAAACAAGTGACATTAAATCAATGAATCAGGCGATTAAAAGGATGCGTACTTACATAACAAGCTTGTCTGCTTTCCTTATAAGAGCAGTTATTGATAAGAAACAAAACTATTGCTTTGAGGGTGTTTGTCTGCTCCCTGCTATTGACCTTTCACTGAGCCTCTTGTTTGCACAGCAGAATGTAAAGAAAATATATCTATATTTTTTTGTGTGTGTGTGTGTGTTGCAAGTCATCCAAGGTTTTTGATGAGGAGAAAGAATTGCTAACAGTACTAATATTTCATATTTTGCAGATGTTTACCTAAGGATATCAAAATAATTATTTTGTATATCAGATTATGCAACACCAAATGAATGAATTTAAAATAAGTCATCAGATAGTCCACCCTTAATTTCCTTCTGCTCTCCAGATAAGCACAGCTCAGAGCACTTCGTCGATTAGTTGGTAATTCCCTGTCATCAATCAGTGAAGCAGACAGCAGAGTAAATTGGGCAAAATGAGTACTTAAAAGGAAAGAAAGAAAAATCCAACCTATGCCTTGACATAATTTTAGTTATTATTAAAATTGTTTTGCAGATTATGTGCCGTTGCTCTGCAGCCCTTGATTCATCCGTCAAAGAGAAAATCTCCATGTTTTGTCATGTGGAGCCCTCACAGGTGAAGTATTGAGTTTTTAATATTATTACATAATTTATGACAAAGGTCAGGAACCTTGAATGCTAAAAGAGCCGTTTGATCCAGTTTCTTACTGACTAAAACCCAGCAAGAGCTAAAAATTCCCACCTCACTGTTTAAACAAATACATTTTAGTGATGTTTTTGTGGTATTAAGCCATTAAAGTTAAGCTATTAAATTTTTACAATACTTAAATTATAAGTGTGTTCTTTTTTTACTTTAAAAAAATAACTTGATTTACTTTGGCAGCAGCACATGTAAGTTCCTTTCAAAATAAAACATCCTGTTTCAATGACATTCTCTTCCTGCTGCAGGTCATTATGACTTTGGTGGTTTTATATATATAATGTAAATGCTATATATAGTTCCAGTACTTTGTCTCAGCACAGCAACAAAATTCTGTTGTCCAGCTGAAGATAAAAATATTTGCTTTACCCTTATAATAATAATTATAATTAATAATTAAATACTACATACAAATAATCAATATATAAATAATATTATAATTTGCTACATTTTTTTATCTTCTAATAAACCGAGTCTTCAGGTATCGTGAAGCTGTTATTTCTCTATTGATCATTGGTCATTTCTCTACTGACCTCTTTTCCTGCAGGTCATCTGTGTCCAGGATGTGTCCTCAGTTTATAAAGTGCCTCTGCTGCTGGAGGCCCAGGGTGTTGTAGATTACTTGTGTCAGCGGCTGAACCTGCCTGTAGAAAGGAGAGCCAGAAAGATGCTCTCAAAATGGAAAGAGATGGCCAACAGGTGGGGATGTTTGTCCTGACAGTTTCCTTTTCAAATTGGACTGACACACACCTCAGTTACAGGACACTTAGTGCAATGTCTGTCATCGCTGGCAGCTGGTACAAACCAGAGACTGTTGAAGTGTCAAAAAGAAATGTCTCGCTGTCACTGCATCCCACTGCATTGGGGTCAGTGCTGTGATTTATCGAATACTCTTTTTCAGATCTGACCGCCTCTTGGAACATGTCTCCATAGCTCTGGTGGGAAAATATACAAAGTTATCCGATTCCTACACGTCCGTTATTAAGGCCTTAGAGCACTCAGCCCTCGCCATTAATCACAAGCTCGAAGTCAGGGTATTCAAAGTTTTTTTTTCTTTATATCTATTTTTCAAGACAAAAAGAGGTGAAAACTATTAGCAACAGAAAATATCAAACTTGACTGTTGACACTTCCACTGTTGCCTGTTTGTCACTGTAGTACGTCGACTCTGCAGACTTGGAAAGCACAACTTTGCAGGATGAACCAGTTAAATACCACGAAGCCTGGCAGAAACTCTGTAGTTCTCAGTAAGTAAATGTTTTCATTTATAGATTAGGCACAGAATATTTTAATGAAATATTGATGAGGTAACAAAGCTCCACTCCAGATGTGACAGTGTTTTTACATTCTGTGTCTTCGTGTGGAAAAGTGGGGTGCTGGTGCCTGGAGGGTTTGGTGTCAGAGGGACAGAAGGGAAGATTATGGCTATCAGCTGGGCCAGGAAGAAAAACAAGCCATTCCTAGGTAAGAGACTAAAGACTCTTTTTCTGGATTCTGTCAAAAAACAAGTAATTAAAACCAAGCTAATATTGGACAACAAATAAGTTCTGACAAATTCCCATTTTGAGGTTTACTAAGTCATCCCTGAGGTACGATTATTTAAAATTTTCAGCAGCTAGTTTTGTTTTTTGATACAAGGAGAAAGTTGCTTTTTTGACAATAACTATGCAAATATAGTTCTGTTAGTCCTGAAAGCACTTTGTGTGGTATCTTTTCACAAACCCTGTTCTTGTTTTGTGCAGGGGTATGTTTGGGCATGCAGCTGGCGGTGTGTGAGTTTGCCCGCAACGTTCTGGAATGGAAGGGTAAGTAAAGCATTGTGTATTTCCAACGAAGCTTCTGCATGAAAAAAACATAATTGTCCCAAGCCATTTTCATGCAAGTTGACACAAGTTTTCTCTTTTATTTTGCAGATGCAAACTCCACAGAATTTAACCCAGAAACCAAACACCCTGTGGTAAGTTTAGTGTTTCTTTTCCATGTTCTTATGGTTTTACAATAGCAGAGGAGCATAACGTCCATGCTTTTTTTCAAACAGGTGATTGACATGCCAGAGCACAACCCTGGGCAGATGGGCGGAACTATGAGGTTGGGGAAAAGGCGGACCATTTTTAGGTCCAGCAGCAGTGTACTGAGTACGTAATGGAAATGAGGAAAGAGTGCTGTGTCCTTACCTTCATTGAAGTTTTTGTTTGTCATGACTGATCTGTTGCAGGGCAGCTCTATGGAGATGTTGAATATGTTGAAGAGAGGCACAGACACAGATTTGAGGTATTTTTGGGTCTAGTACTACAAAGTATTATTAAAGAAAAATATTTTACAATGTAAACATAATGTTACTAAGACATTGATTATATAAATAACTAAGAAAGAGGTTATATCAATTTCTCAAATCCCAACATCAATTTTCACTAAAGTAGTTAAAGTTATTATTTTTTAAGGCAAAAAATCTTCTTTTGATTATTTTTTAATATTAAAAAATGATTTAAATATTAAAAATTCCACCTTTGTGTGGTTTTTGCCACCAGCTATGTGAAATGTTTTTCCTAATCAAAAAATGTCCGTTTTGAATTTCAATTCTTAAAATAAATTGACATTTGTGCTCACAAATTTAAAATCAAATCAATGAATAATTTTGACAGTGACACACAGCCCTGCTTGTTACAGAGTTGCTAAAATAAAACTGCATCCATAGAAAAAGAAGCAGCACTGTTATATTTAAAAAAAAAAAACCTTAACTTGTAATCTATACAGGAAAAAAAATCATGGAAATCTACTCAAAGTAGGATTGTCTGGTGATATGTTAATGGAAAGATTGAGAGAAGGTTTTAAATAAAAAGCAATTTCCTAGAAAGTAAATAAATTGCTATGAAAACAACATGACGTATTTTATATTTAAAGATCTTAAAGTAAAAGGATCACGTGAAAATTATTCTAGAATGATGTCTTTGGAAACTTTGATCGGATTTGTCTACTAAAAGTTAAGTTATTTAGTTCAATTTTAATCTTATTTTTGAGGTGAATCCTGAGCTGAAGCATCACTTTGAGAAAAAAGGACTCCAGTTTGTTGGTCAAGACATTGAAGGAGAGAGAATGGAGATCATCGAGCTGAAAGGTGAGCGATCTTCTAAAACCAGCACACAAATCTGATAACATGTGGCTTTAAGGGAAATTGAGTTTGTTTTGTGCTTGTTTCAGATCACTGTTACTTTGTTGGAGTGCAGTATCATCCAGAGTTCACCTCCAGGCCCATAAAGCCTTCTCCTCCTTATTTTGGTCTTCTGCTGGCTGCTGCAGGGAAACTCCAGAGCTACTTGGCTAAAGGTTGTCAGCTTTCACCAAGGTAAACATTTGGAAATCAATTAATTAGCATCCACAAATGCATTAACGAATATTTGCTTAAGCAGGAAAAGTGAAAAGTTATTTAAAAAGTTTTTACACTAAAGCACAAATTAGTAGGCAGCTTGAGCCATAAAAAAGTCAACTATATAATCTAATGAGTTTGGAGCAAAGTAGATATGAGAGCATGAAATCTAACAGAAAAAGTTCTATCATTTACTTAACCATGGGGGACAAATCTGAAAGGATCTCAACAATAAGAAGAAAAGAGCAGCCTGTTTGAATAGAATAATTGCTTAAATTTGAAACAGCTAATGCAAGTTTCATCTGCCAATGAAGCGGTTAACATTATTCTTTATTTTTAATTAAAGTACTGGCTATTTGAGGTTGATGTGTGAGCTATTATCACTTCTGTCTAACCAGACGCCACAGAAGCATAACAGATGAAAGGCTGTCTTACTGTGGTGCATTTTTACACATCACAGTGGTAGAAAAGAAAGGAAAAAAAGGCAATAAATAAAACCCTTAAATCTTAACAGAAATTATGTTCTTTGGATGAAGGAACATAAACATCTTTTAAGATTCACTGTGGGCCAAATGGTGTTTCTGGGTTAATTTGCTTAATATTTTGTTAAAGTTCTTACTTGATCTATTCATTTCTAATTTCAGGGACACTTACAGCAATCACAGCAGCAGCAGCTCTCCTGACATGGACGTATTGGAGTTAAAGTTTCCCTCTTTGTAACTGCATCACTTTTTTAGTTAAAGCCCCACTCCAAAGAAAACCATGTTTTTAACATGTTTTTGTAGCATTTTTCTCATAATGGAAGACATTTATAAACTATTTTAAGATTAGAGATAAAGGGATAAGATAAAAACCTGTAGTTTGAAAAAGCTCGGGTTAATGATGCAGCAACTGCCGTGGGCTGGCCAAAGTCTCTTTTCCACTTCGAAATAATCCACTTGCAGACAAACAGATACACACGTCTTAATTTTCCTCATCTGAGCTGCCATCTAGCTATAAGCTGTATGGCTGGATATCTCTGAAATTGCTCGCCTTTTTTTTTTTTTTTTTTTTTTTTTGTTTTCTTATTATTTTTTGGTTTTTAGATGCTGCAAGCTAGCGGGAGAGAGTGAGAACAAATGAATGCTGGGAAATTAGTTCAGCTACCTTCTGTGCCATCAGTTCTGCCCACAAACCAGAATCACATTTCTAATGAGCTCCTGCTGCTCTGCAGAAAATATGTCTTAAAAACAACACAGGCTTTTTGATGTTTGCTAAAAAAGAAAAAAAATCATCATAATTAAAAGACACCTGAGAATGATTTTACAATAGAAAATAACGCAGTTGGAGTGGGATTTTAAAGTTAAACGTCTTTCAAATCATACTTCGAAAACTGCATTTCAAAAATACTTTTTTCATAGGAAATTGTGTTTTTATATTTTTTATACTAAATTAGGCTTCCATAAACTTAATAAAAAAGTTACACTAACTGTGTCAGTGTTTTTACAGTGGAAATGAAAATTGTTGGAAAAAGGTGCAGATAATGAATGCATCATGAAGCAGAAGATTACTTTAAAGACCTACTCCGATTATAAATGTGGTGTTTTGAGCATGTTCTTGTGGCATTTTTCTGATGACTGAGGACATGTACAGTGGGGATCAAAAGTTTGGGCACTCCAGGTAAAATGTTTTATAATTATGCATAAGTAATCCAAGGAAAGATTGAAAAATCCTCTGAAGGCATCAGTTTAGAGATAGACAACCTTTAAAGATGCAAAGAATAGGCTTTATTTCCATCATTTACCCTTTCAGAATAACAGAAAACAAAATAATGGTGTGTGCAAAAGTGTGGGCACCCTCAGAGTTAGTATTTTATACGAGTGACATGCAGAAACCTTTGGAGGGGTGGGAGCTGAAATTTAAAAAGGGGAGGGTAGAGCACAAATTGATTACTTTATGATAACTTTCAAGAAACCAAACTGTACTATATCAACCCATATTCATATAACTTTGTAGTACTTCTCTTAATCTTGCCAAAGCATGGTTGTTGCTGCACAAGCTTCAACCTGGCTGCACTTTCCATAAACTCTTCTTCTGTTTGGATAAGGGCCAGTCTCTGCAAAGCCCATCAACTATTTTAAATGCTGCTCCTATGTCTGCACGTTACTGCTTTAATGCATCACATGTGGTTGCAGTCACCTTTAAGATCGGACAGGTCATTTCCTAACAGAGGACCAGTTCATAGCTGATGCTTTGAGAATGACCAGTGCATCAACTGCTGAAGGTCTGGAGGACCTTGCAATGTAATTGCCTCAAGAAATGAATAACAGCAGGGAGGACCTTCCTTCAGTGTGTGACACATCGATGGTTTCATTTGTCATATTTGATGTAAAATTGCAGGGCACAGGTGGGGTCAGTTGGGTTTGTTTGAGTTTGGCCGTGGCCTCACTGGTTTCTGTCTCCTTTTTTGACTAGCTGTTTCCTTTAACTCCATCTCTGCTTCTTTTGCTTCAGTTTTTGTCTCCTTCTGGCTCACAGTTTCCATCAGTCTCACTGTTGCAGTGGTACTATATATTTTTCTCTTTCTACCTCGCCTGACCTTTCACTCTCCTCTGCTGTTCATCTGAGTTCATCTGATAAACCTCTCAGTATATAATTATAAAGCTGTTGGTCCCATTTACGTGACAGTGTTAAGATAGCGTCAGTGCATTGTTCTCCAATCCGTTCCAGTTATTCACAGAGAACACCGACATGACTGAGAATCCAGTCCATGTTTTCACTGCTACTTTACACTCCGCTGCATCAACATATTTTTGTATGTCTACGAGCTACACCGGCGGACACACAGCAAGACAACTTACACAACATGGATGTACGCAAGTTTTTCAAGAAAGTAAGTCTTCATCACTGCTGGTAGCAACAATGAGTTAGCTCCAGCTAACAGAAAGTCCCATGTAAATAATGAACCAGGTGCTCCTCATTTTGATAAATACAAACGTGTCCAGCACATTCAGATAAATTGTTTCTGTAATGTTCATTTCTCTTGTTTTTACTTTGAAAAGTCGAGTTGAGCTCCTTAAAGCATGTTCTAATTGGTGGAAAAAAATATAACAGACTAATCACTCCTTCATCCCTATGAATCTGAAAGAGTCAGCACAGAGGTGGACAGGGAGAGAGAGGGAAGAGACCTCTACCAAAGAGGTGAGTCAGAGATTTCACAGGATGGACGTTTGTGATGCTCAAAGTCTGATCAGAATTGTATTGAACTAAATAAGGATAGGAAATATGAAACATTTCAGTCATGCTTCAACATATACTTATTTAACTTACATTTGATATGATAAACCATACAATTCTGGTCAATTAAATTGAACAGTATGGAATTAGAGGAGTGGCATGGAAGTGGATAAGAAGTTATTTAACAGAAAGAAAACAAGTTAACATTGGCCAGTATGCATCTACAAATATGGAAATTACTTGTGGTGTCCCTCAGGGCTCTGTATTAAGACCAAATGTGTTTCGCGTGTACATAAGTATATCTATTTAACATATTCTATTTATTCGAGTTTCTGTTATTTGCAGATGACATTAATATACTTCACAGTGATTGTAACTATAATAATCCTAGTAGCACTATCAATAATTAACTATTATTTTTAAAAATGGTTGGATAGCAATAAATTATCATTAAATGTAAATAAAACAAAATAAATATTTTTTTGGTTGTAATAGAGAACATTTTGAGCAACATTTAAGCATAAATGGAACATCAATTGAAGAAGTACAATAGAATACACTTTTGGGACTAATAATTGATGCTAAACTTTCTATAAAAACACCCATCAGACAAATAAGAATGAAAATCTCAAAACCTTTCAATAATAAAGCAAAACATAATCTTAATTCACTTACAATTCACTTTTGTTTACACTACTTGGCTACAATTCACGCTTGGTGTTTCCCTACCATAACTACTGCAATGAAATATGAGGGAATACCTATAAATCTTTATTAAAGCAATTATACATATTACAAAAATGAGCAGTCAGAATTATTCACAAAGGAGGATATTTGGAGCATACTAATCCATTTTTTTACAGTCAAAAATACTAAAATTATTGGACCAAGTTTATTATCAAACATTACGAATACTATACAAAGGATATAATAATTATTTACCAAAAGATATACAGACATTTTTCATAGTAAGAGACAGTTCTCATAAATTAAGAGGAACAGGAAACTTCAAACTTCCTGATTGTACGAACAAGAGGATTTTCTGTCTGTGTGTGAAGTAAAACTGTAGAATAATTTAGATTTAGAACTAAAAGAGTGTCAAATTTTAAATCAATTAATTTAAAACTCTATTCTGTCTTGTATTGAGGAGCACTTTGGTACACCTAAAGGAGTTGCAAAATGCTATATAAATAGAGTGTCATTCATTCATTCATTCAAAATATAAATACGTTTAAAAATTGCTATGAGAAAATGGTATGGACAATTTATAAGAATGTGTCATTTCACTGACTACATAAGTTTCACAAAATTATTAGCAAATAACAAACATATTATTCTTATAGGTTTGAAGCTACCGTTGTTTAGAATGTAGAGGAGGTTGGTTATTACGATACGATCTGAGTACAATATCATAATGGATATCTACGGTGGAGGCTTAAATAAGCAATGCTTCTGCCTGCTCCCTTTCAAACGTGAGACAGGTAAAGCTTAAGAGCTACCGACACAATAATCTTGGTACACAGAAGCGGGCATTTCACCACAGTTAACTGGTTAGTATATTTAGTCAAACAGAATACAGCTTTCTGCTTCCCATGTAGTGTTTGGCCAAAAGCATCAAACATCATAGTTTGATGGGCCACAAACTCCTGCTCCATTCTGGTGCATCCACCTGTAGACAACTAGATTCGTGTACGGCTTCATTTTCCTTATCTGAGCTGGAATCTGTCTCAAAACTGTACAGCTGGATAGCTTCAATATTGCTCGCTATTATTGTTGCTCCAGTAATGTTGGGTAAGGGGTGGGAGGGGCTAGATCCTAGCAGGAGACAGTGTAATAGAGAGCTCTCAGCTATGTGTGACGGGAAGGGGGAGCAGGATTGCTCCATGCAAACGGTTGTAATCCTTTGATGTTTAATGCTGTCACCCTGACCCTCCTGAGGAAACCGTGGTGATGCAAAGTCATCTGACAATCAGCCAACTTGAAATGACCGCTGACTCAACAAATGGGGCAGATGGGCAAACAGTTTGGCGTCTGCAAACTGATATTGCAAAAGTGAAACAATTATCCCTGATGTTTAAAAGCTATTAAGCATCCAAGCAGCATTTTCATTCTTTCAGTCTCCTTTCACAATTCCACAAAAGCACTCAAAGACTATTTACTTACTTTGCTAGAAGCTGAATGCTACATTCACTTAAGATTTTAGCATGCTTAAAGTGAATATTTGGAGTTTTCCTGTAACAATATTGCATAGAGACTTGTTTAATTTCTAAAAATAAATAAGAATACACAAATGAAACTTCCCAAAGGAGACTTGCATGTTTACATCCGGAGTATTTCCTAGGGAATTCAAAGACAATTTCTTATCAACTTCCCTTTTTGGCAACAATGTCCACTCCACAGTTGGTCATAAAGTTATGACAGAGTTCATTTCTAAGTTTAGCTATAATTTCAAGTGACAGCAGGAAACTGTACTTTGCCTTGATATTTTGTTAGATATTTCAACTGCTTCCTCCTAAACTTCCCTCCCACATCAGTCCCTCCCTTTCCGAAACAGCCCTCCCTTTGTCCTTGCGTCCTGGCCCCTCCTTTTGTCAAGTCTCCACAGGCAAACTTAACAAGTCCACGCCCCTGCACAGCAGCACTTCCACACATGCTTACAGTAGCAGTTATGATCAGCTACTCTGACCTGTGGGAAAACTGGAATCTAGTCAGGGAACACTTTTTTCCACACATCTGCTTGTGAGAGGGACTTGATAAGTCATGGGAGATGAGACTGAGAAACACGCTCCTCTGTGTGGAATCCATAGCATTCTGACATGGCTCTGACCACAGACTACCACTGGAGAATTAATAGGGAGTGGCTGTTAAGTTGTTTCACAATATCTGCAGCATCACAGGTAAGGCGTCAGCTGATGGGGAAGCAGATTATTTACATGGTCCATCTCCTTCTAGCGTTTCTGTTCCAACAATCTTATGAGCTTCCTCTTTGATCTTTCCCAATCTTCCTCAGATTTCCTCTCCTGGTGTTTCTATATCTCAGAATTCCTTTTTTTTTACTCTTATGTTTTGCGCCCCCCAGCTACAATGGACCTGACGTTGTGGCAGTATCAGTTCAGGATCATCATGCTGGGGGACTCCACCGTAGGGAAGTCTTCTCTGCTCAAGCGCTACACTGAGGACTTGTTCCTGGAGTCCATCAACCAAACTGTGGGTGTGGACTTCTATGTCAGCTTCCTGGAGGTGGAGCCGGGGATCCGTGTCAAACTGCAGTTTTGGGACACAGCTGGGCAGGAGAGGTTCAGGTGAGCCCCTCCTACCAAGGTGTCTGCCTTAGATCTTTACTCCACTGAAAGTTCTGGAAATTCCCAAACTTAAATTTTTACGAAGACATTTAAAGGCATCACACTTTTCACATGGTAACACCATCTCAAACTTTAGGTGTGCCTTCATAAACTCCTTTTTGTTGCTTCATCACTTTGCTTGCAGCTTCAACTGTATATTCGCCACCCTCTGAAGATCAATGGTTCATAAATGCAGCCTGTTCCGTTTGCATATGAAATGGAATACAGTACCTAATGTTGAATTCTCCCACTACATTCATTCTTTCAGCTGAATGAACTGTGTCCAATTGCAAACTGTGTTTACCTCAGCTCCGTTTTCCATGGAGTCAGCTGAAAGCTCGGCTAAGTTTGTTTTTAGTTATAAAGTATTGTTCTGGACCTGCTTGTTTACATCCACAGGAGGACCTCCCACTAGAAACGGCAGTCAGTGTCTGCTGACACAACTCTGTTTGTTGGCTGGGTCTTGATTAAACACGGTCATTATCAGCCTCTTAAAGACAAAGATTCTTTGTTAATCTGCTTATCTAAAGGAATGGAGCTCAAGCAGTGCAGCTGTATGGGGAGAAAAGGTTCTGTCAAACTCTGAGCTCTGAACTCCTGTTTGGATTTGGTGAAGGATTTAATGTGTGGAAACCTAAATCCCTCCTGTTTTCCCCCCTCTCACCTTAGGTCAGTGACGCGTTCTTATTACCGCAACTCGGTTGGAGGCCTGCTGGTGTTTGACATGACCAACAGAGACTCCTTTGACCATATCAAAGAGTGGCACGAAGAGGTGTGCGAACGAGTGCAGCCGCACAAGGTTCTGTTCGTCCTGGTGGGTCAGAAAAGTGACATGGATGCTGACGGACAGAGGGCGGTGAGCCGAGATGAGGCTGAGAAACTGGCTGGACAGCTTGGGCTGCCCTATGTGGAGGCCTCAGCAAAGACTGGCCACAATGTCAGGGAATGCTTTGAGCTTCTCACTCGACGGGTTTATCAGGGTCTGCTGAGTGGGGAAGTAGAGCTGGCGGAAGGCTGGGATGGCATTAGGTGCGCTGTCCCACAGGCACTGCAGTTCAAAAAGGCCAGCATTTCTCAAGCCAGCGCAGCTCCAAAGAAAAAGAAATGTTGCGAGTAAATGCTGGACTGACAAGTACCCTCATTGAAGAAGAAGCTGAAATGTACACAAAAAATGCTGTTTTTGTACTTGTGTATGAAAGTAAACTGGTACCATGAGACTAACTGATCCAAATCAAATAAAACATTTTATGACGGCAGTTTGTCTTTTGAGATTGTTCATTTCTATAATGCATATGTTTGACCTCATCTGTTCAGCATCAATACAATAGTTTTGCCATCAGCTCTCTGCTGAAGTTGTCTTTGCACTGGTAAAGCTCAAAGTTGGTCTATAAGCCTCTCAAATCTGCATGCAAAGCAGACTTTTGGTTTTAAATTTGATACATTTTTGCATTTGTGCAAGGTGTACAGCCAATTATACTAATAATGGAGTCCCAAACTGTTCACAAGCCAGTAATATTCAATATGATTAAAAAATGAATGTTTTAAAATGCTGTTATGAAATAATGAACAGATTTTAAAGCTGATGAAATATATTTCATTATATTATGGCTAATTTTAATATATATGTGCAGATTTTTCACAATTTAATGATCTTTTAATATATTTAACTAATCTGTAGCTTCTTAAGTGTCTAAATTATTAATAAAATGTTCACTAATTTGAATGCTTTTAATGTTGTGGCTGGTCATTTTTAAGTCTTCCACCCCATGACGCCTCAATAAAACAAAATTAACTTCTGTTTTTGTTTTCATGTAAATGCTACATCAAGATACCTTTGGAGTCAAACTGCTTTGATGCATATTTGCATCTATAGCTTCAACGAGTTAAAATAATACAGTTTATTATGAAGGAATCAAAACTTTTTAAAATATTGGTTAAGAACATTAAGGATGGCGTGCACTAAAGTGCATTTCTTTTTCTAAAACCACAAGTACATTTATTTTGGCAACAGTGTACCGCTTGCTACTGAACTTTTTTTTTAAATAGTGAAAATCATGAAAGCACAGTTTGTTACATTTGCTAAATAACTCATCAAAATGTCATTTCAGACAAGCCTGATTTAGCAGAATTTCCATCAAAATACTGAAACTATCAAAGAAAAGTTAGACAGCAATAGTCACAATCCATAAGAATTCATCCAGCAAGTGTTTATTGACAAAACTTATGAAATTCTACCAGTCTGTTTAGTGGGAAACAAAGCAAAAACACAAAGTACTAACATTGTGCGATGACTCCAAACACCCAAACTCAGGGAGACGTTACAGCTGAGCGTTATTTAATGTCAAAGAAACACGACGTCATCAAAACCATTTCTATTGTCAATAAAATAAAATGACAAACTCAAGTGGAAATGAAAAGAATTGCATAAATGAAAATTAAAAAATGTGAAAATATACAAATTGGGTACAACCTAAGGGCTTGCCCTTTTATTTTTTGGTCGTCTTGCGGATCAGTGCCATTCTCTGAAACGGAAAAGAAGGCGCAGTGTTAGCCTTAGTACAAGTGAACTAAAATATATCCATACCGGCAGTGCAGCACATGACTAAATGAGACTAACAGTATATCTACTAATGTTTAAAAAAAATAAAAAATTCAAATCTAACCTCACAGAAAGTATTATATTGTTTACCTGTTTGTGAGCTTCTGTGGTGCAAGCCTTCTTATACGGTCGAATTTCATCTGAGCCATACCCAGGAATCCACATGTTCCACTGACGCTCTAAAAAAATTAAGTTGACATCAAGTTGAAATTTTTGATTTTCCACTAAATATTTATTTTCAAACACAAGGAGAAACAATGAATAATTCCTGTATTATCCAGGGACAGAGTCTGTGCACTGCTGTACAATAACATAGTGCTTTAAGCCCGTAGAAAAAAAAAAAAAAACATACCTAGATGTAACTGAACGTCTTTAACCTCCAATGTGTTTGACTTGCGATGGCGTGCCAGCTGACAGGCTGCTGTCACAACGCTTTCTATGAAGTCATCTGCGATTTGAAGAAGCATCTGAGAAGAAAAACCTACATGAAGGCCTCAAAGGTACCCAACAAATATTATACAGATCTTTAATTTGTTCTGATTTATGAATGTAACAAACAGCAATAGTTTCCACATAACATTACAATTAACTAATTTTTTAACATGCTGGATGAACATTAGCGTTGAAAATGTTGAACAAAATCTAAAAGAAGGTATGCTTTATAAAAGTTTACATTTTAGGAATAGAAAGTGACTATATGCACGGCATTTCGACATACATCTTGGCCGCACGGACCGGAGGAAGGGTTAAGGCTAGGTTAATACACGCGACCTATAACATCTGACCTTAAAATAACTCAAAATATGTGAGGGAAATGTGCACGTACTCATTAGATGTGGCCAACACAAATTTCCATCAGTTTTTGTGCTTGGTCGCACATAATAAGGGATGGGAATCTTGAGACACCTCACAATTCAATTATGATCAATGCATCCTGAATCTGCATTTTTTAGAAATGTCTTCTCTTTACAACAATACACTAGACCAATATTACTTACTTTTTTCTACCCAAGTGCACGTTTTAAGTAAAGACACGATCAATATTTTTGTTTAACTTTTAATAAGAAGATACAAATGTTGACATTAAAAAATATTTCATTTGGTAATGAAAACATTTTCACAGCTTCAAAAGGGAAAAATTTTTACCTGAACTCAACAACCTTAAATAGTTCTCCACCATAGAATACAGTCTCAAGTCCTTTGCTATAAAAGCTCCAATTGACTTCATTATTTGCTCAGCCTTTTCCAACAACAGCGGAAGTTTCTTTAGGATATCCAATATACCTTTTTGACCATTGGAAGTGCTCGCAGCAGAATTTGTTGAAGTCAAACTCATGCTAGTACCACCTGAACAGCTTTTTCCCTCCTCCTCCGGATGGAACCGTGCAATGTGACTTTGCAAATTTGTTATGTTTGTTATGTTTGGTGTGACAGAACGTACATGACTTTTAACCAAAGCCAATTGACCATTAACACTACAAAAGCCAAAATGCTTCCAAACAGTCGCTTTATGCGAAGTTGGGCCTGGTTGGATGATGAAATCTGCAAGGTCAGGCGTGTCAGTGTGTTCTTCAAAAATGTCAGAGTGAAAAAGGTTCCGTGTTTAGTTTCACTTTAGACTATAGTATTTTTTTAAATAATCAATTATTTAAAATTTATAAAATGATTTAGAATAGTTTTTGGATCATAATCCATCTAATAATCAAAGCAATAATCTTGTTTAGTCATTACAATAGATTGTTTTTTAATCTTACCTCTTCAACATCTTCATCCAGTTGCTCATTTGGATCAATTTCTCTCACCAAGTCCTGCAGCTTTTTCTTAGAGAGAACCTAAGGACATGAGATAAAGAGAAACGGTTGTCACTAGGAGTATAAAATTTGTGTTTCACTAAGTTTCCTGAGATAGCTGTGAGCTGCAGTCACAGAATAGAAATATTTTAATTGTAAAAAAAACATAGTACATACATTGGTAATTCTTATGAAAAAAAATAAGGAAAGAGCAAAAAAAACAACAATGAGATGAGAACTCTTTCTTTCATTTGGATAAAACATTAATATTTCCTCAAACAGAATACATTTCTTATATTATATAACGTCTTCAAAAAATCTTGGGATGTAAAAATGGTTAAACAAAAATGAAAACAGAAATATCCAACCTGAGATCCTTCTGGACTGCTTCTACCTGCAGGCCCCGCAGGAAGGCTCTTCACTATTATTGGGGAGCTATTCGCCATTCTCAGTGGTCAAAGAGGAAGTGCACAGCAGTTCTTTCGATTTTAAGCCTCTGGTGGCCCGAGTCTCCCGAATCTTAAGTGGCAGTCCAAGATGGTCACAAAACACCGTTTTCTCAAGGAACCACGACCTTAGAGCAGAAGTTAAAAAAAGTGAATATAGTGAGTGAATTTAGTAAAATATGGAGGATTCATTCCTACCGAACATTTCCCTCCAAATTGTAGTTTACTTGAACTGCACGTAACAAAAAAACAAACAAAAACAAAACAAACAAACAAAAAACACAAGAAAAACAGCGTCCGCCTTCAATACCTGAATGCAAGCAAATTTTAGATAAACTTGTAAATATGATGTCTGCATCCCATGTTTCTACGACGGTAAAGAAAGCAGAAAACGCGCTTTGCTGAAAAGCGCTTTTGCTTAAAACACTATTCGAAGTCTTATTACAGACGTAAGAGTAATAAAATAAAATACATTAACACAAGGAGGCAACAATATCACAACAATTCATGAGTATACTAAGAATCCAACGTTAACAGATTGCTTCGTGCTAAAAACAATAGCCGCTTAAAAGCTTTGAAGTTAGCCTTGCTAAATTCAGCAGCTAATTTGTCGGTTAAGCGTTCCTCAAACAAGATTTTGAGACGCAGCAGCCATTTAACGACTCACCTTTTTAAATCAGCACTATCTGTCCATTTTCTTCATTACTTCGAGGACAAAGTGTGTCGTTGACACTAAATTTGTCTACGAACTGTCGTTCCAGAAAGCAGGGAGCAATATTCAGCACTTCCGCTTTCGGCGATTCTGTTTCCGGTGGAACAGTTTCTACACTACGCTGCCCCCTGTTGGATTGTGTGTGGAACTTCACCAAGAAGTGAACAAGATTAGCCTCTGTGGTGATGCAAGGAAAGCAAAACATAAAAATAAGAATAAAAACAGAGAGAACTCTTGGTAATTGAATGCTCTATCTTTCAACTAATTTGAAAAAGTTTATGCAATTTTTAATGCTTAAATAATTAATACAACTATTATATGCAACATACTATTTATTAAGGGTGTAACGATTCATAAAAAATCATATCATAATTTGTGGTTACTGATATAATTCAAAGTTGATATTGTTTAATTTTTAATGATATATTTTGATCCAATTTACTGACCTAAAATCGATTCTGGACAGCTTTAGCCAAAAATTCGACCAGTGTGAAAGAGATAAAATACCTGCGTATTGAACAGTGCAGGTGAAGTTTCTTAAATTCCATGTATTTCTTGCAACATAATCAAATGGACAATAAATCTGCACACAAACAAACAAGTAAAAAAAAAACCGTCAAATCCATTCACATTGTAGTTTTGTAAAGTTCAGCTCACTGTTGTCTTTACAAAACAAAATAATGCAAGGAACATTTTTAGAACACTATACTACAATGTGCATGTCTTGGTAAAACTCAGTGGTTCCACAAATTGGACTGCAATCATGGCTTGATCATTATTTGCTTCAATCAAGCAATTTTACAATGGTATCTGTCAATTAAATTACCAGACAGATCATTCTGGTCGGATCTTATAAATTGATTAAATCGATTAATGGTTAATTCAACCCAAATATAGTTTGGGTGTCTGGTTTTCAATATTTGTGATATTTAAATTTGTCAACACTATCAATTTTTACTTTCACAATCATATTTGTTTAATTTGAAATATTGAAAAAAAAATGGTCATGATGCATCCTCAAAGCATGTAGGCTCTCATATTTTCTCCAACAGGAGCGTTCTCGTTATTTATTTGGAGTTGTTGGTATTGCCTTTATCATTTAGATGTACACGAATTATAGGTATTTAAAATTGACGGTGTTTTTTTTTGTTTGTTTGTGCTTTTGTTTGTTTCTTATCAACTGAAGGTCTTAATTTCAATAACTTGGAAACTCTTTTGACCTTCTCTAACAAGCAAGCGGTGAAATCAAATTAAGTGTGAGATGTTAACACTAAAAAAATTGCTTTGAATATGAGGAAGACAAAAAATAAACACACTCCCTGTAGGAAGCCCAGGTAAAACAGAAGTGTTTCAGTTCTCTAAGCGACTCGTGACGCGCCAGGAGCAGACGTGCTGATTGGAGCAGAGTGGACAGCTGCGTTTATGGTTCCCAATCTTTCCCATGTAAACACTCATCAGCAAAACCCTGTTATGACACCTTTAAACAACAACAACGCTTAAATAATAGTATGCTTCTTTCTTTTCGGTTTTAAACTGAAATTGACAGAAAAGTTCAGAGTTTCGAGAGTAAACGAAAGCCACGCCTACAGCGCGTTAGATAAAACCAGAGAACGCTTTCATTTCACTTTAGTCGCTGCGTGAAGTCTTCTCGACGTTTCCCGAAGAATTGACGTTTTTCTTTCTTTCTGCAACAATGAGATCCCTTGTTCTTGCTGCGTTTGTTGCCCTGATCCATAGCAGTCATGGTAAAAATGTTTTTGTTCTCATAGAAAATTTGATATTGGTCTCAAAGGAATTTTTTTGTTAGATTTTTTTCTTTTAATAAAATATTTGTAATATTTTGAAGCATTGACCACATTTCTACTACATGTGCGCATTTTTTTTTTTACATTTTTCTTTGGTGTGAGCTAATTTCTTTAGAGGAAATATATATGTTTTAGTCCTTTTACTTGGTCCTGTCGCTCTAACTTGACAAAACAGGAAATCTCTTTAAACATTGAGAAACTAGCTGTAAGACAGGAGGAAAGTCTTTTACATGTAACAATCAACTTCATATTTTATCTAAGAATGTGAGAACAGATCTTAGTAGGTATTATTGATGTTAAAGTGAAAGAAAAAGTGCCTTTGTGTGTTCTGAGGTGATATCAGTTGCTGGTCATGGGACTTTAACTACTCTTAGGATGTATTTAGACTGGACTCATTTGGTTCACTTAAAGTGAACCAGAGTTTGTTTTCCTCCGATAATCTGGAACAAATTTTCAGACGGAATCAACCCAATGGACATTTGGTTTCCAATCGCACTGAGCTTCGGTTTGTTCTGAGTTTTTTTTAAGTCTAAATACGCTCCGTGCTTGGAGTGGAACAACTGGACCAAAAGGGCCACCGTAGTCAGGCTTAATGGAAATTTTGCAAGACCAAATTAAGATGACTCAGTCCGGACAAACAGACTTTTCCAGTCTGAATACATCTTAAGTACAAATTCAATTATTTTTAAAAATTTCTTTTAGCTGGCAGTCTGACACCAAATGCCAAAACAAGGTCGAGCACCCGTTGAAGCTGCTGCCCAAAGAGCCGCTTGATCTTCAGTTCATGTCGACATGCCTTCATTCCTCCGGTCCCATTCATGTTGTGATCAATAAGCTGTATCTGTAATATCTGTCCGCATGCAGCTGCTTTGATGATCAAAGGCCCAACTGAGCCGGTTCTGGAGGGAGATATGGTCACACTGGAATGCGTTAACACAGACAGTGACCTCAACATCACCAAGGTTCACTTTGAGTACTTCTCTGAGGTAAGTCTGGGAGTTATTGATGTAGTTCCACATTTTTATTAGATTTGGATCACAATCCAATTTTCATAAAAGCTGACCTACTATATAAAAATCTCACTCTCCCTTTTTTTTTTCCTTCTACTCCTTTCTTTTGACAGTACATGCAGGTTTGGCATCAACTCTGGTGGAGAAGTTTCCACTCGCTTTGCTTCTCTGACAGAACAGGAGATTTCGAAGAGGATGACGAGAAGGCATATCTGCGTATTTTCTACTCAATGCGTTTCTCAGGAGTTCGCTTTCGTTGTGTGTCAGATGCTGGGAATGGGACCGATCCGGACCACGTCTCCGAATCGATAACCTTCAAAGTGCACTGTGAGTGTCCCGAGTTAATGTGGTGGAAGCCAACGTCCTGCTATAAATGTTATCATAGTTAAACAAAAGGCAGGGGCGAGGATAGAAGCGATGCAAATAAAACTCAGCACGTCCGGGTTTTGCATTTGATAAAGGAGCATCCGTCAAACTGAAAGTAGTCGTTACTCTGACAAAGAAATAAAAAATCTCTGAATTTACACTCAAAATGAATATTTTAATATTTGGAGCCAGCACGTAGTAAATATAATATTTCACTGTTTGCGCACAGATTTTTCCTCAGTGAAAGAAAAACACACATTAATAATTTACAGCACTAGACATAGTAATGGAATGGTAGACAAAAATCAACAATAAAAAAATCACATTTAATTCTATGCTCAGGAAGGCCGGTTCAGTTCTACTCCCCTGGAATAGCTCTGCTTTGAGCAAAAACTCTTCCTGTTGAATAGTTGCATGAATTGTCATCTGCAGCACGGTCAGTCAGATTCTCCGTCTTCATCCTTCTCAGTGGCCATCATATCGACCCTAATGCTTTTTGATAAGCTCCTCAGCCTCATGGGAGGAATCAATAAGCAGAAGGGATTAGAATGAACTATAGGACAGAAGGAGGCAGAAGGGTAGAGAAGCCAGGAGCTGGATGGACGTGAGCCATCTACAGAGATGAAAGAGAAAATGAGCTATTATTCACTACATTGCTTCTCTAAAGACTTCGATAAGATGAGGCCCATCATCATTACTATTGATTTCTCTGTACAGTCTGCACCAATTGCATCATATTTAAGCCTGCATGCTCAAGTATACTTAAAGGATATGAGTTTTGATCAGATCTTACCTGTGCAAACCTATGTTTAGTCACATCTCTAAAGCCTAAAAAAACCCTAACAATGATCGGTTGACCTTTCTTTTTTCTATCCCTGCTGTGCTGTAGACCTGCGAGGGGCGTCTCTGACTATGGAAGGCTACTCAAGGTACATGGAGGCCCCCCAGGAGGTGAAGGTGCGAGTCGGAGCCGACGTGGTGGTGAAGTGCTCCGCCAGCTCGTCAGAGGAGCCCAGCTACTCCTGGCAAAAAGAGGTGAGAGCGCCTCAGCTGTGAACACAGCCGCAGTGTCCTCATTATGCTTTTGGAAACCTGTCATTTTCTCTCTCACAGTCACTCCATCGACGTGACCTCTTTATATATTTTTTCCTCCCAATTCCAACTCTCTTTTGGCTTTGCATAATTGTCTCGCCTCCCCTCTTCCATCTCCTCAAGCCTCTTTCCTCCCCTCGTCTATGGTCTCTCCATCTTCTCTGCTAAAGGAGCGCTCTGTGTTTAAGTGACCGGCTGGCTTAGGCTCACCTCTCACAGGGGACCACAGCTTTGCCTCTTATAGAGGATTAATAGTTTAATGAAGTCTAGGCTAGAACCAGTCAACCAGAAAACAATTATATGGATAGATTTGTAATGATCTAGTGTGTGTGTGTTTGGTTAACTGGCACTGAATTATTCAACTAAGCTCTTCAAAGAGCAAAGAACAAAAGGAAATTAAAATCTCTCAGAGTAAAACTGGCATGTAGAACAAGAAGATGATGATTAGGCAGGTGATACACTGTGCCCTAGTGGTGAGAATGTGACATTAGCTTCCCTGCGAGCGCCGACCAGCCATGAAGCTGTCTAATCATGCAGTTCTAGTTGGAAATAGGCTGTACTCAAGTTCCCTCTTTTTTTTTTTTTCCTTTGGCAAATTGGCACAGTTAACATGTTTGTTGAAGAGTTCATGGTAATCTGGTGCTTAATTGGGCTTATGAGTCCAAATATCATTCATGGTGTTAATATTGTTTGTCCAGGATCACTGGGAGGTTCAATATTCAGTTATTGCTTGTTGACTGCAGAGTTGTCACTTTTAAAGTGAAAGCTTCTGATGATCAGACAGGTCTGCAGCTGTATGTGGCTGGATTTACAGTTCTAACTCAAATCAAACATCAATAAATAAGACTATATATGAGAACTGGACTGAGCGATCCCGTTCCCATCGCGTTCCAAACAGGACGCACACATCAGACATGTGAAGCACTTTCAAAAACGAGCTTGACGGGCATTTCTGAAAGCGCTTTTAGCATACGGTGTGGACTGTCACTACTCAAACAGTTCATCACAGTTGGAGGAGGCTTGATGCAAAAGGTCAAAGCGGTGCAAATCTTGCTCCTAATTGTTTCTTTCACGGCTCAATTCCCATTTATGAAAGACATGGTCATATAATTCCAGCTGGATAAAAAAACACAATTATTGTCCTTGATGATACATTTTCAATCGGTTGGCACTTCTGTTAATTGAAAAGGAAGTCAGAGTCCCTGATTGGTCGAAATTCAACCTGGTTTAACATTCAACGTGCATTCATTGGCTGCACGTTTTGTATGTAGAGCCCAAAAATTGACTTAATAATAATAGTAATAATAATGAATGGGATTGGATTGGATTTTTCTGCACTTTTCCAGATGCTCAAAGCGCATGCAATTGTATCAATTATTCATTCAATCCTCATTCATACCTGGTGATGGTGAGCTACTGATATTCTGTAATCACAGCTGCCCTGGGGCAGACTGACAGAGGCATGGCTGCCAGTATGCGCCTACAGCCCCTCTGACCATCACCAAGACATTCATACGCTTTCACACATCAGTGGAGCCACACTGAAGACGGGGAGGGTGAAGTGTCTTACCCAAGGATGCAATGACAGTTGACGGGGGGGAAAGGGGATCGAACCACCGACCTTTTGATTGAATTATTATATTATTGAGAAATAAACAGCTATTACTCAATTATTATATTCGCCAAAACAACTGCTCTGCGTGTTTTGACATGTTTTTGCTAATACTAGCATTTTTCATGATATATTTTTATTTCAAGTTATAAACT